>JAODVM010086208.1:0-16851 GCA_025400095.1 Phenganax marumi | reverse complement strand
TTTTTTGAAGCCAAACGAAAAATAAAAAAGCCAAAATTGAGTTATTTGGCCGTAAAAAGGCCAACTTAACAACCCTGCTCCTCAAGTATTTTTTCACACATGAATACATTTACCCTTGATGTTGACCTGATCCATGAGTGAAACATGAAAGAATAACCCATCTGAGAATGGTGGTTCACCAGACTGTAAAGTTTCTTTGTATAGTTTCTTTAGTTACACCAACGCACTGTTACGTAGTCTTTGAAATAAATTGCTCTGTGATTTTGATTTCAGGAAATCAGAGGTTCACTTTTTTGAGAGATGCAATACTGCAGCATATAATATATGATACACAGTATATTGCACAAGAGGCAAATTTTGCATTTTTTTTATTTGCGAACATTCATGTGATTGTTGATGCTTTTCTAGACAAAAATAAGCTCTGTTTACTGGTCTCAAGTTTCTCTTGGCTGGATTTATTCAGGTAAAGAATAATTTTCATTAACTTTACCTGAGGCTTTGGCTTGAGGAATTTGAGGTTACTGTAGTACATGAATATTGCCTGGCTGACCACAATTTTACCAGGCAACATAGGTGTTTTTTAAGGCTTTATACTCTCAGTCTCACTTTTCTGCTTGGTTATTTTATCTACTTGCTAGGGGATGAAAAAGGTCACATATTGTCCTGGAATCATCAAGAGAATGAAGTTTATGAACATGTTCCAATAAATGGGCATATTGATTGTATTTCATGTCCTCCTGATGAGGAGAATATTCTAGCTGTTGGGTATGTAAAAGTCAAACTTTTAATCTAACTAAGCACTCTACAATTAAGAGAGAAAATTTTTGAATGAAAAAATACAAATGTTGGCAATGAAAGTTATCGAAGAAAACATATTGTTGATCCTACTATCTTTAATATGATCCTAAAGCCTGGTTCATGCTGGTCGTAAGAATCAGGGATTTCGATTGTCCGTGATCATTCGTGTATAAAATCATTTGGGTATCGGAAGAAAATACAATAGATCGCCGATGAATTACGACCAGTGTGAACAAGGCTGAAAGCCTGATTTTCAAAACAATGGACTCCCCTGAAAGCTACCTGCGAACAGGCCCAAAACAATAGAAGTTATCATTCCAGGTTTATTAGAGTTTACTAGCAATGCTACATTTCACACAAGAATGCCTTATGTTCAAAACTTTATGACGAATTAAAAATTGACCACTTCCTCTCAACTACAGTAATTTTGCTTTAACATTTTCTGTAGTTACTATTTAAGAGATACGTTTTTCTCATTAAATCTTATTATTTGATGCACTATACGTGTGTTCTTTCTCATATTTCAGTTATAAAACGGGGCAAATCATTGTTTTACTGCTGCAGAAGGAGAGGCATAAAATTATAAACGTGTTAAAAGGTCATAGTAATGAGATTCATTCTTTAGTTTGGTCTCCAGTTCCCGTGAGTGAGTTACCTTCAGGTTAGTAGGCCCCAAACGGCTACAACGCTGCTCTCCACGTAACGTGTACACACTTACACATGCACGTAAAGTGGAATATACTGTGATTAGACTGTCTTACGAAAGAAACTACAAGAACAGTTGCTTAGAATGTGGTGTTTTGAATCATTCGACTTGTCTATTTGTTGGTGTGTTATTGAAAACACTAAGGAACTTAAAAGGCCTAGGTCAAACGTCGCTCTTTTCATGCGCCGAACCTAATGCAAATGAGCTCAGACAAAGACTTTAGGTCATTTGCATTAAGTTCGGCGCATGAGAAGAGCGACGTTTGACCTAGGCCTAAGATTCTACGACGCGAGCTCAACGACGCAAACATTAAAATGAGCACTTTTCATTTTAAATACAAAGTCACCAACGCTGAATAATACATTTGTGTTGCTATAGCAGTCTCAATCTCAAATATAACGTAGGAAAACGTTTCCCGAAATTTAGTAAAAAGCTTGTGATTTGTCTGTGTACATTGTCCACCTTGCTTAGGACTTCAGTTTTCGAAAATCACGTCGCCCTTATCAGAACAAGAAGTAGGATGCGGTGCATAAATTTCTCCAAGCATAGTAGAGGCAGTTTCCAGAGTCATAATAATGCTGAAATGTTACTGTAGAATCAGTAATGCTATATTTCAGTTTGTAAACAATATTTTCAGCGTAAAGTACAAATCATTATTCATGGTCGCGTCGTTGAGCTCGCGTTGTAGAATCTTAAGGTCCCTACTAAATCTCGAGGGATTTAAACTTCTACCTGCGTGTAGGTGTTTGAAAAATACGCAAAAATGGAAAACAACTTTTAGTCTGTATTTTTCTATATTTGTTCTCCAAAGAGATATTTGGTGCGCCAAGGCGGCAAAACACTGGCCATATTCTCGCGTCAGGATCACGTGATAAAACAATACGTTTGTGGGACATATCATCCGGTCAGTTTATCACACTACTTCATGTTCCTGACAAATTATCGAATAAAAAGGCGTCACGTGATGAGCACCATATGAAGTTTCGTTTGTGGAATACACTGTGCTGGCCTCATCCAGATTCTTTAATATCCAGCGGCTTCAAGTAATACTACTTATAACATTTCATATTAGACTCTAGTTGTCCTTTATGAATTGTTACCCAGCTTCCAGCGTGTAATTTAAAAGACGTAGCTACATAGAAGAGCATAATTTTTGTCAAGTTGAAAGCGTGATTTAGTAGCTTTCCCTGAATGCGGGCCTCTTCATGACTAGCAAAAAATTCACTAGCTACGGCCCGTTTCAACACAATAAAAAATCGTATTGGACAACAAAATTTCCGATGCTGCTGATGTGGCAAGTGCATCTCCAGCTTTACAAACTATTTAAGTTACGTTCCCAGCCTCCGTCTTTCGGAGCCTTTAAATGTTCCTAGCAAAGTCAGTTCTAGAATCGTGACTGCACTACATTCTATCATTTCATTGCAGTGGGGATATCTTGTCTTGGAGTCTATCAACAACCTCTAAACAGAAGTGGCAGTTATTTAATGAAGGCAAACACAGCCGTATTGTGTTCAACATTGTTCATTATGCTGCGAATGACGTCATAGTCAGTGTTTCGATGGATAGGCTGGTGCGTGCATTTACTTGCTTGGGTTTTGTTTCTCTGCGATCTCTTACACTTTCTTTGCGTCTAAAGCAGTTTCGTTAAGTAGTTCGTTTAGCATTATATTTAGCACTCACGCATTACCGTTCATTTCGATCGGTGTTTCTTCTATTCAGGCTTCAAAATTGCAATTGATTATTAATAAGTATTACATAACAAGGTTTATACTTCGTTTTACACTTTTATGATGGATTGAAATTTTTGAAACTTAGGAAAGCTTACTTTATCAGTTGATCAATGAGTGACAACACGACATTAAGAAGCATGCAAGTGTGAACAATTCAAATAATCGAAATGGATGTATTGTCCATAAACATAAATAGTTTCAATCCGATGTCTTTTATCTCCTCAAATCAGTTTAGCTTACTGCAGCTGAAAATACCCCTCGTCCATTTCGGTTTAAAATAATCGGTATACATGTGGATTACTGCATATTTTGTATCGAAGTGTTTCATACGTCGCTGCTTTGATTTTCGAACATCGAAACCTAAGCACGAACATTCGCAATTGAAACATACATATACTGAGCCGATTATTTTGCCAATTATTACAGAATAATCGGCCGATTATCGATTACACTGTATTTAAAAATGGCCGATTAATCGGCTTTTCCGATTGTGAAGCCACATAGATATTCTATTAAAAAGTAACTTGTATGCCTGTGATTTGCTTTGATAATATTGTGATTACAAGGAATCAGGATTAACGCATTTATATTTCATTTTCATTCTCTCCTTTCATACAGATCAACATTTGGAGCATGCGTGAGGCGGCACTTGTCACCAGTCTTCCAACGTGCGGAGGTTTCATTTATAGTTTGGACATATCAGTTTTAGATCCATCCCGGGTTGCTGTTGCTGTGGGTGACGGCATGATTCGTGTTTGGGATACGATGAACCAAGGACCATCTTATAGTGTCAGTAATCTTTGGCGAGGAGTTGGCGCTAAGATTATGAAGGTACGTGTATTACAACACCAACCCTTAGGGACTATTGCATTTCTAAAGATAGGAATGTCATGGAGATATTTGCATGACCAGTTTCCATGACTACTATATACTGACTTTGCATATACAGCACCTAGAAACGGCATTCTCACAACACCATTGTTATAATCAGGTATTGTGTTAGATTAGTATCCTGAGAGGTGGCCGAGTCAGTAATCATCTTGTAAACTTTAGGTGCGTGTTATCATTGTCAGGTTCTGTGGCATCCTGTAAAAGAGGGTCTGTTAGCATTTGGTACAGAAGAGGGCAAAGTTGGCTTATATAACATCATGTCGCAAACGTAAGCATACACGTATTTTAACTGACTGTACAATTTGAAGTTTCAGTTTGGACTTTAACCGTAGTATAAGCCAGAAACCAAATGTTTCGCACATGAGTTGCGTTTCCTTCGATGCTGGTCAAAATCTTGCCAATAGAACCGCATATGAATGTTAATTGCGCAACTCATGATAATACAGTGGAACCCCGTTAACACGACCACCGTTCGACCAAAATATTTTGGTTGTATTAATGGGGTGGTCGTATTAATTGGAGTCGGGATCAAGTTACGGCACAAATTTTTCTAATGACGTCATACCAAACAGGTCATTGTTCGGTTAAATTTGTAGTATTAGTAGAAGTCCAAGGACATTATAATTTGGGAATGTGGCTGAGCTGAACAAAATTCGCTTAAGCTAGCCGAAATAATGCGATAGGTATCGTAAATTCCTATATAATAATAATTATAGTTTCTGCTTAAGTGCTTGTAGATTTGTAGAAAGCTGTCAGCTTCAGTTGATTTCGTCGACACTGTAGCAAATCTGTTTGTGCTTGAAAAATGACTTTAGCCGGTTCCACACATTTTAATTTTATACAGATGGAGCATAATAAGGCATATTGAGAGGTCGTACTATAGAGTTGGAAAAAGCAAAAGGTTGTCGTTGGTCGTATTAAGGGAGTGGTCGTATTAACGGGGTCTTTCGATAAGAAAAGTACTTAGGTGCCGTTCGGGAAAATAAAAAGTGGTCGTATTTACAGGGTATTCACATTAATGAGATGGTCGTATAGCAGGGTTCCACTGCATCCTTGTTTGACTTGTGTCTGGATACTGTTTCACGACGACCATTGTGTACTTGAATTTCAGTTGTGCTGCTTCAAGAACCTATCACCAGAAGTCAGTTTATTCTTTGTCTTGGGGTCCTCCAACTGGCTCTTTAGGTAATGCAGTTGGGCATCAAATAAGAAGAATATTAGATTCTGAATGTAGATTCTTGAAGACTGTAATTGCTTGAGGAACTCCCAATATTAAATCTATTGAAACATCCCCCACTTTTTTATTGCAAAGTTGCGTGTTTGTTGTACAAGATTATGCAGCAATTGAACAATTGATGATAAACCTTTTGCCCCTCATTGTTGTATCATATGAATACCGAACGTAGTATGCTTACTTATGTCACAGAAACCTACTATTTTTTAAAATAAGGTAACAGAAATCTAGCAGTCGACGTTGTATGTTGAACATACTATGTGCGTTTTTCCTTGCAAAGATGGTGAAGATGAAAGTGGTAAGATTTGGCACCTGTACAGTTGTGGTGGTGAGGGAATGATCCTTGGACATAGACCGGAAAATCTTCACGATGAGGCTAAGAACTTGAATGAACTTATCAAAACAACCAATAATATTAAGGTATGATCTCTAGCCAGTACACTCTTTTATACCTAAAACGATAAGTCCACTACTATAGTCCTATATATGACTGGATGAAGCTGATATGAAGCAAAGAAGTGGGAACTGTTTGATGAGTATTCAGCTTCAAGTGGGCTAAGGCGAGTAAGAATGAAATGTGCATTAAAAAGCTTGTTGAGTGAATAGAAGCAAGAAAAATACGAGTTTTGAGCGAAGCATTCCATTTTGATTGTTGTTTAACACTGTTATCTTAGCACAACGCAGCATTATGGTAAATATACTATTATACGGTAAAACGTACACCTCTGAAGGCACACATATGTGAAACTTGAATGTAGGTTTGAGCCTTTATGAAGTAAGTAGGCTTCATCCAGTCGCTCCGCCAAGCACCTTTCCCCAGTGAGGCTGTGAGTTCTATTCTCAGCTTGGACTTGACTTTTTCATATGAAAAGAGTCTCACAACTACTCTACCAAAAGTCGTAGGTTTTCTTCTACATGGTACTCTGGTTTCCTACTATAGGAAAAGTTGACAGGGTGGGCTACTGGAAATAAATTAGGAGAATGATAATTAATCGTTATTAAAATAAACTGTTCAACGTAGTATTATTATATCATGTCCAGATTGGACAAAGAATTGTAAATAGTTGCACAATTCAGTTCGTGCTGCCAGATACCTACATGTAAACCATCTGTCTGTCTATCTACGTGTTCTAGTATGCAATGTATGATTTCTAGCACAATCTTGCTGCTCATTCTGAAGTTGCATGGAAACCTGACAGAAGTTTAATGGCCGTCGGAGGGGATGATGGGTATGCATGCAGTAGTCCAGCTAAATATAATTATTTTTTAAAACTCCGGCAAAGATGAAATCTTAAACTGATCTTTAATTTTCTTTAAACATTGTCATAGATCCATAAGATTTTATCGTTTTCCGGATTTAAAGTTGTTGTCAACAGTCAATGTTCATAACAAGAGTGTGACATGTTTGGTCTGGTATCGAACTAACGACGCGGACGGTAAGTTGCAGTCCATAGTCTTTTCTTACATCTTCTCCCAAATACCTCTCCGTTACTTTTAGAGCATGTCGGACTGTATATACTATATTATACAGTCGACGTGCTAAACGTAATGTTTCCATCCGTGCTTGTTTATTAGTTTTCTGTATGATTCTCGTACGTTAGTGATTCCAATTTAATTTTAGATTCCAGCTCGATGCTTCTTGCATCAGGGTCGAATGGTTCTGAGGTCCATGTTCATAATTTGAAAGATATCACTGATGGTATGTACAGTAAAATGTGCATGGTCTTTGTAGCAATATCATAAGAATGCATTTATTTGTGCATATTAGTTTTGTGACCTTTTCCTACCACATCATGCTCCCTAGAGAGTGAGTCAAATATTCCAGTATTTCCCTGTAACCGATTTTGCAACTTGCTTCGAGAAGCGGGAGTCTTGAAGTCTACGAAATAACCTCGAACGTACATACTGATGATGTCAGTAGCACCATATATGCTGGCCGTCGGCTTTGATATTTCATCGTTTAGGCAACATTGTTTGTAGTTGGATAGACTAGTCAGTTTTCAACTCTCTTTCACCCTTCTGCATAAAAATATTGCCATAAAACGGCATGCGTAAACTGTAAGACTGGTGAAGGAACGGCTATGAAATTTGCTGGACTATTCTCTTGAGATATTTCTTGGTTTGTATCTTTTTAGTCCAGGATGAGAGCGGACATAAAGTGATCACGTGTAGCTACCGCTGGCTGACAGGGCACAGTGGTCGTGTGACTAATATTGCGTGGAGTCCTCACTCCAGTTCTAAACTGGCCTCGTCTTCATACGATGGAACTGTTCAGGTATAACATAACTTATTCCTCGTAGGCTCTTACGAATTATCTTGTTTGTCCCACGCTGCACTGTTATCAATAAACATCGGTTTCTGTACGAATTAGTAACTAGTATAACAATACCATGTTCGCCTTGGTTTCTTTTGTTCGAAGCGGGCGTTTAAATTACTAAATGGGCAATTCCAGCTGTCGACTATGTTTTGACCCAGACAAGAAGAGCGAAATTGACCATCATAGGCTAGTGGTCGTCCTAAAAAAATTGTATACTGTGGTTGCAACGTGATGTGAAACGCGGAAAATACAGCCCTGCGAAGTTTGCAAATTTTGTAAATTCTTATATTAAATGGTTATTTTGTTCGCAAGACATGAATATTCAAAATCTGCAAACTTTGCAGGGCTATATTTTTCTCATTTTCCAGCCTTTCGCTACCAAGCTTTGCAATTTTACTCATTTTAAAATGCTCTCTTAAGCTGTGGTGATAGATTTCGCTCTTGTCTGCATGGATCAGAATTTGGTCGATAAATGGAATTGCCCGTTCACTGCCTGAAAACAGTAGGGAGCCCTCAGCGAGCATGAAGAATACGATACCTAATTCAGGCTACTGCAATCAAAAAAGTTATCAGTAAAATCATGAAACGAAACTGAAAGTTCATATGTTCATTTGAAGGCTACTTTCCATTGCAGTAGCGTATTCAAAGCTACAATAGAGGCTAGGTTTGCACGATTTTGACGAGCGTGCAGTAATTATTTAACTTTGGAATTGTCCTCGTGTTAGTTATTATATCATGTCGGAGATTTTCCACGCTCTAGTTTTTTTCCAGGTATGGGATGTTGCTAAAGGAGAACCGCTGGTAAATTACCGCGGTCACAGTGGCCGTGTGATGACAGTCACGTGGAGTTTACTAGATCCTGATGTGTTGTTTAGCGGTAGTGATGATTTTACTGTACGTTGTTGGAGAATATCACAACAACTTTATAAAGAGCCGCCAATCCAAGAAGGTACGTATGCCGTTGGTTAACTGCTTTATTACAATAACATTGTTTGAAGTATTTTTTATCAAGGACAGAGATGGTGCTAAAATGTAATAAATGGGTAATTTAAAGACAAACTGTTATTCAGTCAAACCTGTTTGAGCGGTCTTCCATGCATTAAGCATGTACTGTGTGAGTCTAATTATTATTTCCTTTCAATAAAACTTCTATATTAAGCTTTTTCTTTAGACTGTCTTCTTAATACAGGTTTGACTGCGTACGTCCACTTTTTGTGCAACAATTCTTCGCTGATGTAAAAAAGTTCGTTTCCCGAAACAGTATAAAAAATAAAATCGGAAGGGTTATGTTTTCTTCAAAGATCCTACGCCTTTCATCTTTAGTGGTTGAGGGGTACAGTAACTAATGCAATATAAAAAAGAAAGTAAGAATACTCATCATATTGTAAAATATTGTTGATAATAGTGCAATCGTTGAGTTACTAAACCTTTTTAAGAAATATTAAATATCCGAGAGAATTATCTCGTACAAATACGATTTTCTATTCTAGCAAAGAAACTTCCAAAATCAAAAAAGAAAAGGAGTAAGAAGACTTCTGGTGACAATCGTAAAGCAACAGTTGAGGACGTCGAGCCTGGAATATCGTCATTGCAAGAAAAACAATCAGTTGAGGATGACAGTGTTCATGATGAGAAAGAACAAATTATGGTAGATGATCTGTTGCCTCCAGTAAAACCGAATGGTACAGAAAAGACTCTTCGAGAAAATCACTTAGAATTTCTCAATTCTGTGGGAGAAGAAAACATAGATATTCAAGACAATGAAAATGTTCGCCGTGTTGCAGAAGGAACATCAGCTCAAACGAAAGGTAAAGTTTATATACTCGTACATTTGAATAGTTATCAGGGCCTGTTCATGTGATCCTGCTTACTGGGACGTCTCGGCCGATGGAATAAATATTTCAGAGTGTTCATATGCAGTTTTTTGTCTTGCCTGCCGAGATGAAGTTAAAACGTTGCAAGAATATTTATTTTGGCACGAGACCGTTATTTTGACGATATTTGTTAGTTGCTCAGCTTTGTTTGCCAGAAAACCCGTATTTTTTACAAAACATTTGTCATAAAATTTGAAAATAGATGTAAAACTAAGTGATTGTACTCAAATTAAATCGAAAATGCTAAATGTCGTAGTCTGATTTTATGCTGGTAAGCGAGATGGCGCGTTCATATGGGAATATTTTCATCCCGCCTACCTATGGTCTCGGCAAATTCAGCGGAGATCTAAGCATGCAAGCGGGTGAGCCTGCTCTCCCATATGAACACGATAGACTGTATGGTAGAAATATAATTGGGAGGCGAGATCATCAGTAAGCGAGACGCCCCGGTAAGCGGGATCATATGAACAAGCTGGGTGCATTTTGCTATGCAGATCGCGTGAAATCCCTTCATTAGGAGAACTTTGTGGAGATTTGTGGCATGTGGGCAGTTTCCGTAAAACCACGAAACGTATCTTTTTTTATACAATTAATTTTAACTTTCCTCAGCACTCTCTAAGAAGAAAAAGAGGAAAGGAAAATCTTTGTTTCCACTGTCTGCTAACGCTGACAACAAACCACGAAGCGTTACGAGTCAAGAGTGTGTTCAGATTGCAAAGTTTTGGACCAAGGACACAGGTTTGAAAGTGTATAAAAATACTTTTACAACCGTTTTGGTTAGCCTGCAAGTGATATTAGGCCTTCCGCGGGCAAACAGGTACACCTAAGAGGGAGCATACAGTACTGTATGCATTTCCAGGCTAGTTGTGACAGAAAGCATCGAAATCATTTGCATCCTACTTCGAGAAAGTGTCACATCGCATTTCTAGATACATATACTGTATAGTGTAATCTGTTGTCAAATTGTTGAATCTACATACTGTGTCCCCGATTAGGCCTTACTTCGATCTGCTCGCAAATATCGTAAAGATGGAGTCACAATCTTTCTAAACAGCCGAACTAGAACAGTTCCACACTCATTAATAGAAAAGCAATTATGAGCAGATGACATACCCGTGTTTTCTGTTGGAATTACTGCTAAAAGATAGAATATTTTGGCCGTTGAGAGATTTCGTATAAATCTTAGCTTACGACAGTTGTGACCGTATGGAAACCATGTTTATGCCATTCAATTTGACATTTCCTTCTGTACAACATCATACACCTTGCACTCCTCTAAAAAACTGATATGTCTCGTTTATATTTTGGCCTTTACTTAGATAACCCTGAAGGTATTTCAAGTCTCACTGAAAGCAACATCAATCTTGGTTTATATCTGGACAGGAAATCTGCATTTGATATGTTTTCTGAAGAAGGTAAGAATAGTCTAAGAATACCGTTGTAAAGTAATTGTTATCTACTGTGTACGTCTCACACAGCAAAATAAAAGTTTTATAACCCACAAGAACTCCACGAACTCAAGAGAAAAACGGATGAAGTTCGAGTAGTTGAATTGTGTTCATCCCCGGTTATTTAAAATTTTAGTAGCTCTTTTGACGGTTGCTCTTTACCTTTGCGAAATCCGGCTCACACAAACCCATCAACCGCACCGAAAATGCACTATAAAGTATAATTTTAAGTTGCATTTTAGTGTTTCATATGAACGTGCATAAAGTACACCATGTTATTCAAACACTCTAGCTCTGAACTTTTTTGTTCTCCTGTAATACCAAGTTTTGCAATAGTTTCTACTGTTAGCTGAGTTTTGATTGTTACGTTTCATTGTGCGTTGCCATGCGGTAAAAGGTTCGTATAATATTTTGCATGCTATAGGAAATCATCATACAGTGAGTGGAAACATGGATTTTCAACTCCAACTTGAAATATGGAAAGGGAATATTGGCAAAGCGTTAGAACTTGCAGTTGAGAATCGACAGATCACAGATTGGCTGGTTGCAGTCAGTCATTTAGGTAAGCACGAAAATTATACAGGTCGGCTTAATACTCCTGTTCAAATTACGCGCGGCTTGATGAAGCTCTGTTATACACTTTAATTATTGAATTGCGTTGATCTCAAATCTCCAATCGTAGTCAATGGATGGAGGTAGTGTACAAGCGTGACCAAAGTTACTATTTTATGTTTTTCAATTCCTATGCGCTTACTGGTTACTTATTTTGCGTTTGCGTTTTGCATATAATGAGTTAAGGTCAATATAACACTTAGGTATATCCTAAACGTAGGATTTGTACACCTTATGCCAGTTTTTTGAAGCTAGTTTAGCTTAAACGGTGGATAAGCCAGAATTAAAACGCCTTCTCGCATCTTGTAAATCTTCACAGTTCAATATTATTTCCTAAAGCAATATTTAAATAAGTATTGTATTCAATTAAAAGACAGAAGTTTGTACGACGAGTACGTAACTATGATTTCTGCTTGAGATTATCCATCGTTTAAGCTAAACGGGCTTCTTACAACCGGCTCCTTCAGTGCATTGTTCTTTCATAACACAACAATTAGTCAGTGTAAGTTCGCAGTGCTACATACTTCTCTATTGATTATGTTGTGGTCTACAAATTAGTCGGTTTGTTTTATTAGCTGGGGAAAACGTTCGTTTGGCTGTCACAGAAGCATTTGCCGAGCAACTTGTAAGTCAAGGAAGTCACCAGAGAGCTGCTATATATTTCCTGGCTTGTCACAAGGTATATGAGGCCATCGACGTGCTCAGATCAGCTGACATGTTCAGGTACGACAAACACTGACCATCTTTTTCTGAATTTTTGACGTAAGTGCATCTTTCACGTCAATGGCAGTAATTAACGATAAACATTATATGCTTTGAAAGGGATGTAAGTGGCAGTTACATTTTCTATTTTAAGTGTGATTCTTCCTGTACATAGTATGTAGTAGGAAACAATAGGACCATTTGCAAAAGTGTTGGGGTGCCAGCTTCGTTTTGTTGATTACGACATCAGTTCACATCATTCAGTGAAAAACATTACCTACAGGCCATACATAGCAGCCTATAACATTGTCTCCTCTCTGCGAGGAATGTAGAGAATGTGAACAACTGGTTTTTCTGTCGTTTGTAATTCCTACAATCTAGCCGTCCGTTCTCTGTACCTGCAGTTATCCAAACGTCATAATTCTTCTTTTGAGAGATGTAAAATTGGCAGATTCGAGGCTTCATTACACGCCGTCTACACTCCGCTGAATCTGCTGATGTTTTTGAACAGTCCTTGAACACACTCACTCAAAGTTACAATTGCGCATTGCAAGTTGCAAAAACTTGCACCGTCCAACATGGCCCTAACTTTGCAGCAGAACCTTTCTCAGTATGGAGTCGAGTTTTTGTTTTGTTCTGTATGTTTACTTTCTCCCAGTCTTTGTAATAACTGCAGTATATCTCGCGTTGGCACCTGATCTATGCGGCTGACGTTTTATTTCTCTAATTCAAATATTCTGCAGAGAAGCGGTTTCATTGGCCAAAGTTCGTCTTTTACCCTCGGACCCATTACTTCTCGATCTTTTCTCATCTTGGGGCAGAAAGCTGGAGACTGAACAAAATTTTGAACTTGCTTCGAAATGGTAAGAAACAAAAACGCCACACTGAATGCATATCGAAAACTATTTTTGAGTTGGACAGCGTATTGGGCGATCGCGTAACCCAAAGTTCAGCAATTTAAAGTTGTTGACAAAATTAATGCCAAAGATAACTTGTCGTAGAAAAACTTGCCTATACGTTGCGTGCTTAGAATCATGGTGTCTAGAAAACTCAGCTTAAAGTTTCCCTCTGATCATTTCATTTGTTTGTTCCAGTTACTTATCTTGTGGCCTTCATGATGACGCAATCCGCGTTCTTACTCGACGTGCTGATGAACTTTCTTTTCATACCGCAGCAGAGGTATTTTTTTCGCTTAATCATATCCGCGATCATGAGAGAGGCCTGCACAAACAGCACATGCAGTGTTTTGCTACGTGTTAATGTGCAGTTTCACATATTTCCGTTGTCGGTTATAAGACAAATTTTCCACAAATATTTGCTAGTTATACCAAAGAGGGGTTGTAGGAGAACTGGGTAGGGCCAGTAAGCCTTGTACCATAGGTAAATGGGAGTTACGAGTTAGTCACTGTGACAATTTGGAGTTACCCAAAGTTGTGTATACACGGGCTTGGCAACTGTTAAAGACATTGAAATAAACATTTTTTAAATGTTTCTGCAACGCTATTTCATGTAAATGTAGATCTTACTTTTTGGTAGGTTGCGAAGTTGTACAAGAAGATGAACATGTCTCAAACGTTAATCCTGCAGTTTGCGGTAATGGCTACGAAAAAAGCCAGGTGGAATGATGCTCTAGAGATGGTTCACGATTATCCAGATATGCAAGTACAGTGCTAAACTATCACAGCGTGTTCGCATGCTAACGCAGCTTTTCAAGGCTATTTTAGCTACTTGAACGAAATTGTTATCCGATAATTTTTTCGCTTTGTATTTTTAGCCATTTCTTATGCTGATGTTTGTGCACAAAACTGTGTTGACAAGTTTACTAAAGTCTGGAGCTGTGGCAATAGAGGATTTTCCAGAATTACAACTCACTGCCGACAATGAAAAGATTAATGCAAACAATCCACTGTTAGACCTGCCAGACTTTTTATTGAAATTTAAAGGTAGTTGTTACCTTTATATCACCAATTATATTGGCGAAATTGAAGCCGCTTTTTTGCCATGTGACCGTGTACTTTGGGTAAATAGTGTAATGTGTTATGTACGGTATAACTCGCGTCAGTTACTGAACCAGTTGCATTCAGTTTACATATGGATGCAGGAATTGAATGGCGGTCTAACATTGGGAGAACTGGGACTCGCAGGCATAAGTACGATGTTGTCTTAAGATACAGGACTTAGTATACAGCATGTAATCACGTGAACTATACTGGCCTGTGGTCATGGTTATATGTATGCCTAGCTCGTTGGTTGAAGTCGGGTACAATTGGGATTAAATTTTACGACTGAGACGCTGTGATGGACTTGATGGCCACGCATTTATGTACAACATCAACCTTATTCCTGGGGCCATTATTATGTGGACCACTGAGTGGAAGGGACGCATTGGGTAAATCACTAGATCTTGTCTGTTACACGCAATGGGTCCATTTTGCTTTGTTGCACTTGCTCTGTGACAATCGCGAATACGCGTGTGCCAGGAAAGAAACAAAATCCCAGTCGGTTTGGAAATTTGTGATGACAGATTTTTAAAATTATTTGATATTTGTTCGGCTGTTCAGGCTTATTTAGCTATCAATCTGCTGTTGTTTGACTGATTATCCTTCTGGAGTGACGGATTATGTAAAGTGCTTGAATATTTCTTGTGTTTTAGCTCAGTACGAAAGGAGACTAATTTCTGACTCCAAGTCAACTGCAGCAGATTACGATGCCGTGTGTACGATTTTGGAAACATGGTGGTCACATTGTGGTCTTGTGGTTCACGAAACGAGATTACCTGGATTTTATGTCCAGATTTCGGCATTGCAAGGCGGCAGTCAAACTTCGTCAAATAAACAAGATATCATGAATGTAAGGAAAGCAGCATCTTATATTTTGCATTATTTGTGAAATTAGATGTAAAAATGACTAAAGATCAATATGAATGATGATTAACCTTCTACAAATTGCTCCAAAAAGAGAAAATCCTTTGAAATTCAAACGAGAATTAAAACTGCATTGTACAGTAGCTTGACAGCTTTTGAACCGCAGATGCCTAAAAACAAGGCTGCGTATTTTTGTATGGGACACCGTGTGTATTATCGTCGACAGATTCTATCAAGTTAAATAGAAATGTTGTTTGAGTCATGAACTGTTTAATTTGAAAGATATTGAAGTACTCGCTGCTTTCAGTTGGTGTTGATGAGTTCTTGGCTTCATTTCTACTCTTTTTGTAGATCGTTATGCTTATATCAAAAAACCTGTGCCTTGGCTTGACAGCCGCACTGCTTGGTAAACCTGATTTCTGTATGGAACATTTTATGACAGCTGTAGTTCACTGTCACGACTTGGGGTACTACTCTCTTCTCTGGCATCTTATTGATCTTTTGTTTCCATTCGGACTGGAGTCATGGCACTTGATAAAGTGCTTGGGAGACGCGTGTAGAGAGGGTATTTCAAACATGACTGATCAGTATTTTTACAATCTAATGGCTTTTTATTATCGCTCTGTGTTAACTGAGTCTTTTATTCGCCTGAAACTAAAACATGACTCGCAACAAGACTGTTCCACCAAAGAAACAACTGAATGTATTTCACTGAACACAACAAAATCCTGCGATAAATTGTTAGAAAAGTGTGACAGTACCAACGTCAACCAGGAACAGAGTTCAAAGAGCGCAGGATTGCTGCAATCCAGTGGATGTTCTCTTGGGAGTTCAGATTTGGATAAACTGGGAAAAGATAGCAGTGATCTAGCTGGAAAACTAGGTGAAACCGATTTTAAAGAAATGTATCGACTTGTGCTGGTTTGTTCTACGATTCTTTTGTCGGATATTTACGTGAAGATTCAGAAACCTGACCGAACCTCAAGTATCAAAGAAAATGATGGCGAAGAAAAGCAAAAAGTTTCGAAAAGCGAACTTGAAATCTCACTATCGGTATGTACCATATTCCAGTTACTTTTATATTCATTTCTGTATAATGGTTTGGTCGTTTGGAGAGACGACTTTTTGGTTGAGTTTGTGTTTGTTTGGTCCAGAAACGCCGATTTGTGTCGACGCAAATTATTGCAAAGTTTTGATGAGGAATCACACACGTTCAACGCTAACGTGCAACACCATTGAAAATCGACAGGGGTAACATGTAATTGCCGATTTGTGTCGCAACCCCTTGTTACCAGACCTTCGTTCTGTCGCATGAAACACTCGGTTACCCAAAACTCAATTCGGCAAACGTGGCAATGCGACACTAGCTGGCGAAGAAAATCGTTAGGTGTATCAGTGCGTTCAATATGTTTCCCACTCGCAATGCGACACAAATCGGCGAAACAAATCGATCAGTGTAAGGCCCGGTTTACACTGTCAAAGTTTCTGTGACCAAAGTGGGAATTTTGGAAGGTAACTCCTAAGTTTTGAAGGATTAGCTAAAATTATATAAGGTAACTAATACAGTGCTCAACAAGGAACTACTTCACTTTGATATTTCTAAAGGCCAGTTCACACGGGCGATTTTCGATGCGATTTTTCTCGTGTTGAACGATGTGAAAGAGTGGATAACTGG
>JAODVM010085986.1:0-16859 GCA_025400095.1 Phenganax marumi | reverse complement strand
TTTCGGCAGAGTAGTTGACAGACTCTTTTCACATGAGAAAGTCAAGTCCGAGCAGAGAATCGAACCCGCAACCTCAGGGGTGAAAGGCGCAAGCCCTAGCGATTACGCCACCGAAGCCCCATTGTCGAATTTGAACCCCCAACATGTCGAATTTAGTGTCACATCATACCTCAACTTAAATGTTCAACCTTACTTTGTAATTTATAAACATATAACTTAAGATCAATAACGAACTATGCCCATCTGTTTGCTATCATCATTTCTTCAAGCAATATCGATGTCCCAGTATTCGCTGTTCAAAATTGCATTCATTTCTTGACGAAACTGGGGAAATGACTGATAAGTAGTAGGAAGTTCGAGAACTGAGCCACATGTGTGTGCAACTGGCCGTCTCGCAGCTCCATCAAGGTCGGTAAACGTTACTTCAATCGATTGAACACATAACATGGTCGCACTGGTGCAAAATCGTAAGAACTTCGTCAATTTCTCATCATCGAGACCTCGAATATAACGCTGTAGATAAGAAACTGCTGCGCGTTGGGAATTGTTCGCTGGTTCTGCTTTGATCATATTCAGTACCTTTTTTACTGTTGGTTTGCAGTTCTTGTAGAACACTTCAAATGATTCTTTTGACGCAAAACAGTCGTATCTAGCGAGATGATCCTTAACTGGCTTTTGCCAACTATCGATAACGTATTGTGCGATTTGAACCAATTCCTTATGAGCCAATTCAAGGATAACAGGCTTTCGCTTTTCTTTCGTGGGAACCGTTCGACATTCAAATCTTTCTAACATATCCCTCCATTCGTCGAATTGGGTTTCATCTAAATCATCTGCAAGAGCTGCTTTGATTAATTCTCGTTCATCATGGGAGACGTAATTTAAGAAAGAATCAAGCAACATTTGCTCTGGTATATTTCTACTTTCAAAAAGGGTGGCAAAGAGGAAAACTTTATTTAATTTCACGGGGAAAAACTTGACATCTTGATAACCTTTCACGAAAATTCTTGCAATTGCTGCCCACTCTTCTTCTTTGAAATCGTGCCTCACGACTGGCACTCGCTCTTCCTCACCAACCGTGCACGAGTCGTAAAATGCTCTCCAGAATGCCGAAAGCGTATCACGTAGAACTCCACCATCATCTTCGCCCTTTTCCTCTTTCCCAAAACAGTTGATCATCTTGATTTTAAGTGGACAATAAAGAATCGAATCATCCTTAAAGATGTCGATCATATCTTTCATTACGTAAACTCTGCGGATTTTGACAATTCTAAAAGAATGTACGTTGTATTCAGAATTCTATAGTGTTCAGTACATCTCATAAAGTTCAGCATAGTTGTTAATTAAAATTTGTGTAAACAATCAATGCTTATTAATACCGAGAGACACTCTATTACTATATAAATCAAATATCTAATTATTGCGAATACTGTGTAACGTACGAGATCTAGCTTTGGCCTTTTGGTTGTGATTATATGAATTGTAGAATGAAACCAATGGACGCAATCCTCAAAAATGCAATTTATAGCTACCTTTTATCATCATGATATTGACAGTTATTATATCCACGAGGAGTGCTCTCAACTGCCTCTGCATCATGAACAGGTTCATCATTAATGCGTTCAGTGCTGTACGCGTGCTGGACAACATTTGTATTCATGTTCATTTGACAGCGTTCGGTTCCCTGCGGTTCTTGTTCCCTAAACATGTTTATGTAAATTTAAAACATTATACTATTTTGGCTAGTTGTAATTGATGGAGTGATTTTCATTGGCTGCAGAATGTAGACAGGGGTGAATTACAGCTCAAAAAAAGATACACGAGTTATAATGCAATTTCGTCTGAATTCAAACAAGTGATTATAAAATTGTACAACCGCGCAGCGAGAGTGCAATTTGTAATCACAAGTTTGATTTGCACAACACGAAGTGCAAATACCATTTTATTATAAAAATTTTGAAATCATAGTCAGTAAATTAAGACGTTAATCTCTGTTTATTACTAAAGAAAAATAAACAAAGCACAATACAAATGAGTTTGAAATCATACTGTATACAATACTGTGAGTAATCAACTTCATCATTGAATTCATCTATTTTCACGTTTTTATATGAAAAATGGAGCAATATTTCGAGAAAATTCAGATCTCTGTTTTTGAAAACACAAAAACTTTGCGTTCAAATTGATTGTTGAGTTGAGTGGTGAACGTTAATCGGATTGTTTATACAATGAGTGCGATTTGTGCTGAAATCACTCTGCTATGAACGAATCAGATTGCTATGAACACTAATGATGTCATAATGAATTGTAGTAAAGGCCCAAATCGCACCCCTGTCAACCAGTTAAATAGCAGTATAGTTCTACTGATTACATAAGACATATGATTAAAAATTAATGTCACATACAATAAACTAACACATTCTAATGTACAGTTTCCAATGTACATTCTAATGATGACGGTCCGGGCTTATGGACCGAATGCTTTGGATTAATAAATTTACATGGTGTTTCCACAACACTGTATACTAAAATAAAGATAATCACCATGGAAACATTCAAAGAATTTCAACTTACACATCTTCTGATGCCAGTAATATGTCCGGCAGGCTTTCACTGGGAATAGGGATGCTAAATTGGGCAGGATTCGGATAAGTCATCAAATCGTGTTCTGAAGATTCAGCCATTCTAATGACACATTTATCAACCTTACTGATTGGCATACTTGGATTTAAATACCCAACATCGCACGTGGAGAGCCTGAATCTCCTTGGTTCAACTGCAAGCGATCCTACCCAGTCATAAACAGCAGATACCTGGTTTGAATTACTAAATCGTCTCGTCCTAACACCCAGTGAAACATGATGAACTGACACAGTTACACTCTCCTCATCTGATTCACTTGGCTCATCAGGAAGAACAGCGGCGCGAAGCTTCAAAAACATTTCGCTATAATGGTTAACATTCTTGAGTTCATCTTCACGTGTGGTTTCATTTCTGTCGTACACCTGATCAACATCAACACTTATTGGTTCATCTTGAAAACTGGTTGCTTTATCGGGGCTTTCAGTTGTCTCTGAACTTTTTACTTCATGTTTTGTAGACTTGGTGCCTAAAGATTCACCAGTCAAATACTTCTCCTCGGTACGACCGGACCTCGTTGAATCCACCGAAGGCTGAAAACTCTCATTTTCACTATCGCTCCATATCATGTCTTCATACAGTTCGCTTAATAGGTATAGTCGGCATTTAGACAGTTTATTTCGTTGAATGTATCCAGACAATGTAAAATTCTCTTCGGAAACCTCTTCGCATTTAAAGTTTCCAAGGCTAAAATGCATTTCATACGTTTTTCCGAAGATACTTTTCCCATCTGGAAAAAATACTGCTTTCATGTGGTTGACGACTTCTCCCTTAGTTGCATTTACTGGATTATCAATATTACGCATTCCACCGCCATTCACTAAGCGGACTGACACGAATCGTTTCCGCTTGGCATCAAAATGTTGCCAGCCGGCATATACTTTTCTTAGTGCTGTGGCTGATGTCTTCGTGGGTTCTTTCGTTCCGTACGTAGAAGAATTTACTTTCTTTTTCTTAACACTACTTTCATTTCTTTTGCTGGCAAATTTATCCTTCAACGACTGTAACAGACTCCTTTTCCTTTCCACTGCTTCCGAGCTCAATCCACTTTCAACAAATCCTCGAAGAGCTAGTATATCACCACGATGAACTAGTCCAAGCTCACGTAGCTCCTCATCTCTCGCCTTTTTAATTGCAGCAATATCCATCTACACATAGGTAGTTGAATATTAATCACAAAACAGTACAAGTATTTTATCCTTGTTAGTTCAAACTAAAAAAGGACATATAAGATAGTTTTTCTACTATAAGCATGCTTGTACCGAGAGACTAATGGGGTATGTCAACAAGAGAATTTTATTCTATGTCGCAAATGCCGTGACCAAAAAAAATTTAATTCAGCGTTTGCTTCACTGACATTTTTCATTAACTCTTAATTCTTAGCATCCACGGCTATCCACAATGATACGCGATGAATACTTGGTGTCTGTCTGTTAACTGATTGCCAGGCCAAGTTCTTAAAGAACTTTTCAACTCAGTCAGCAGCCAATCAGATAGATTATATTTGTGACGCATGGCAGGGTATTCTCAACTCGCATATTTTTCAACAAAGTTCCAGTAAAATTTGATGAATTTTTGCACAAGTTTCTCTTTCTCCCGTTGTTTTAAATTAAAAAATTACAGCGTATAACTGTTGAGGTGTACTTTGTCATGATAGTCGCATTTTCTCGGTAAATTAATGAGTTTTGAACAAGTATATAACAATTTATTTTTAACACGTATCGTCAGGTTGAGATATTCTTGCCAACCTTGTTTAAAAAAGTATCTACAAGTGTGATCTAAAACTGTGATCTAACATAGCTGTCGAACATTGCAAGCCGCGCTAACTAAAGTAGAGAAGAATGGGGAGAGTTACTAAGGCACACTTCATGCATAATAAATCATAACAATAATGAGAGCAGAAAAAAGAAAAGCTTTAGCTAGATTTTAAAGCGACTTGGATTGTTTTCTGCTTCCGGGTAACCTGTGCTGTTTCAGGACAAGTTATAAAGAGTCTATTTCCGGTGTTAAAAACAAAGTTCACCTGTGCCTTAGCACATCTTCCTATACAAACTGTTTAGTGTTACTCGCCGACATTTGCCGTAATTGTACAATATACTGAAAGTTACACACAGCTTTCCGTGTACTGTGGTCAAGGCATGGCATGAATTTTTTATAGCATCAAATAAATGTTCAATTCTAACCTTTTCCTCGCGAAACTTTTCACTCACTGTATCATTTATCTTTCTAACTTCCTTTGAGAACTTTACAACCTGATTGATAAATGTATCACTTATGCAATTTATGTCACGATTACATTTCACAACATTTGTAAAACTATAGAATTATCAATAAAAACGTATGATACTACCTCATTGATTTCGTCGGTGGCCATTTTGAAGTTTGAATCAACTTGATTTATTATTGACCATTAAACTTCCGGTCTAATAGCAGCGTAAGTGGCGGCGTAAGTGGCGGCGTAAGTGGCGGCGTAAGTGGCGGCGTAAGTGGCGGCGTAAGTGGCGGCGTAAGTAGCGGCGTAAGTGGCGGCGTAAGTGGCGGCGTAGGTGGCGGAATAACTGAAAGTACGACTGAAAAGGGGCGATATAACTCAGAGTGCAGCCGAAAAAAAGAAAAACGAGCAATGGCCCTTCTGAACCACCGTAATATACAGCTAACAGCTCCCCTGCCTTATTTTATATCTCCCATGTCATGTTTCATAGTGTTATATAACCTGCATTTACTGTTGTAGATTTTAATTAAACACTATTTTATTGTATTGCAATTTCTTGAAATTTTGTAGTAATGCAACTCATCAGCCTTTCCACAATTCCCAGAAGTCGGATGCAATTTTGAGCCATTCATTCTGAGTTGATGGTGCTTTGATATAGTTGCACAACGATTTCCACAATGCTTCGGATGTTTCTTCAACAATTTTCGTCACTGTTGCATGGCCAAGACGAAAGCTAAAAGCTATGCTTTGCTGTGAGTCACCTGTTGCCAAGTATCGTAGTGTAACAGCCAAGCGCTCGCCAGGAGATATAGGCTCGCGAGTTGTCGAATTTTTAATCAAATATGGCCCAACAAGACATAAAAGTTCTTCCAAACGTCCTGGAGTCATTCGGAAATACTGAAAATATGACTCGTGGTCATTTAGCCGCATTTCTTTAAGAAGTCGATGAAATTCGCCCAAATGCTTTCGACTTTTTAGGATATCCTTTACCCAGAAACGCTTTTTGTATTTTCTTTTTCGGCGTCGTTGTTTACGAAGCCACAATAAGAAAACAAACTCCTCGTCGGACGCCATGTTTAAATTTAAAGCCAATTTACGCTTGAAAAAACTCTGAAGTGGAGATGGAAAAACGTGCGTTTTTTGTCCTTACGTTTTACGTACGTAAAAAAAACGCGTAACTGGAAAGCAGCCTTAAGCCTGGTTCTCATATGTCGCCGATGGCCAGCCTCTTTCCTTGTTCTTGATCACACCTACCTTAAATGCTTTATCTAACGGTAATACTTTTCTTTTTCAATGATGAAGAACAATAGTTGTAAGAGCATCGGCGACCATTAGCGATATGTAAGAACCAGGCTTAATAACAGTAATTTACCAAGTGTATAGCTTTAGAAATAAACTTTCAACTGGGAGTTACTCTTTTCGTACTTCTTTGATTACTTCATGTCTATGGCAAAACATTTAATATTTACCCCAAAACACGAAATTGATGGAAATTGCAGCAAATGGATATGCATGTTCATACTTTTTTTAAACATTTTAACAGACATATGCACGAAAAATATCTGAACACAACGCCCATTAGTCCCCATTACAACAAATGCTAGTGAAATGTATTACTATACGCCTTGAACGGGTCATAAAAGTTAGAAACATCTTTTGTTCGGCTTTCGCATTGCGCTTTCGAAAATTATGTCGTCTGACAAAAAGTTCAGATACTACTTTGTAAAACACGTCATATTCTGAGCAATCTTTCAGCGCAGACGTGAGTGTGGATGAAGAGCACATGGCAGTTTATTATACTTCAGTTGAACTTGTTGTGGAGCGATTGTAGAGAACCTTTCATTTACGAAGCCATCATATATTAAAGCCGGCTACATGGCTACGCAGTGAGTTTTAGGTAAAACGAAATCTAGAGATGAAGACGTAATGAAGTGATAGGTATACTTTTTCGTGGCTACGTGGCTACGCAGTGAATTTTAGATAAACACGAACATAGAAATGATGACGTAATTGCATCACCGTATATTTTTCAGTGGCTTCCTGGCGATGCTAAAAACCCTAACCCTAACCCTTACCCTAACCCTAACCTCCACTGAAACTGCTACACACACCCTAAAACTCTTAACCATTGCTACGTTTGGTTTTATCTAAAACTCACTGCGTCATTGGGTAGTCATTGAAAAATATAGCTATACTATCATTACGTCATTTTATCGCACTGCGTAGCCGCTTAGCCACTGAAAAATATGCCTACCATTTAATTACGTCATTTCTATGTTTCGTTTACTTACATCGTTTCTATGTTTTTTTTTGTCTAAAACTTGCTGCGTAGCCGCGTAACCAATAGGGAGTTTAGGATTTGCGAAGCGACAAGTACGACGACGCTTTCAGTAAACAAAGAAAGTTTAAATGCAGAACAAAAAAATGTATAATTTGGAACCCCAAAGGTAATCTTACAGCAGCAGTACGACGCCAAACCATAGCCTTTCAACGGCTCTAGGGCGCCGTGAAACCTTGTTACGACGTTAGACGGGCGAGATAAATTCAATCTTGCAGCAAAACTGCAGTGTTTTTTTTAAAGTTTATCTGTTTTTCAGCCTATTTAAACGAATTCTATGTGTCTAGTTAAGTAATAAGCTTTCTTAGCGTCCACTCTTTCATTGAATTGGGATTGTGTCGTCGCATTCGCCGCGTCGTCGATCGTAAACTCCCCAATTAAATATGGCTACGCGTTGACTCATTGGTACAGAACGAGTATTCTGCAATTTAGCGGAAGAATTATCTAGTGATTTCTTCTGTAGATAGTCTACAGATGGTTGTTAAGTTTTTTCTTGATTACATAAAGTCCAAAAATAGAATTTTGTCGATCGAGTATCTTGTATATTTTTAATATGAGTGCGCGTATGATGTTTACAATATCTTTACAGGTGTAGATGTGTTAACTGTAAGTTAGAATTCCTTGTGTAACAGGTCGAGTGTCGTTGCTCTTCGGAAATTGGGCCCTGTAATGAAACATGACGGAAGAGAAAATGGATGACAGCTGTTTCACTGAACTTTCTAGTTTCGATTCAGTCTGATTTAAGTTTTAAACTGAGGACGAATTACCCTACTTTTACACCTGAAAGAAAAAGTGAGTCCGAGTAAGTATATTGGTGTATTCAACTTTGACTAGTTCAAATATTGATCTACCAGACTTTCAGTATGATATGAAGGTAGTAAATAGCCATGCATGTACAAGGTACTATTATCCAATATTGATATTGTTTACAATAACCTGTTGTATCAATGCTTGTTATATCCACATGTTTCATGCATGGAGTAGTTATGGTAAAACATTGGATGTGAATAAAATATTCCGTAAAATTACAAACTAGCAATTTTATTTGTACTTGAGCATGAGGGAGGAACTCTTTCCGTCTGTTTTCCTTTTCTTGAAATATATTTCTGGAGAGCTTTCTGTTTGTCTTGTTTCTCAAGCATAGTGTTCATGTGATCTGGTACATCCTTGCTTAGTTCTTCTTGAAGCTTACTCAAATCATCGAGAGAAGGTCGACGTCAGCGATGAAAATATTTCGTCAACACACTCTGTATTTAAGACAAAGTATTAATTACATTATATGTGCCTGCACAGATTGCCGACAATCCCCTCTAAGACTTGTGGCAATAATTATATAGAAAAATTTTGCCTTCCCTTGACCTCACAAACAGTTGTTTCTCCCTTCTTGAACTTTGGATAGGTTGCTCTCAATTTCGTGTTGCCTTCTAAGTCGATTGATAGACTGATAGATAGATATATTTATTTAAAGGAGAAGTTTGAGTTGAGAACAACTTAGGCTTAAATGAAAAATCATATATCTCTTATCTTCCACACGAATTTCTAAATCTTCGCGTCAAATATAAGTCGACATATAGAGCAAAGAAAATGCACCTAAAATTGCATAATTTGAATCCGCCACGATTTCTGTGACGTCATTGAGCGGTTCGCAAGGTCACTGTAGTAGTATTTACAACAAAATACAACAAAATAACGAGCGTGTTTTAGTGACTTCTGCGTCTTTTTTGCCCATAAAACGTTTTGTGCTATTACGTAGTGACTCGCCACTACCCTGAACGTTGTTAAATAATAAATTTAGCATGTTTCTGCTTTTTGATACGCTCGTCCAATTGTTGTATTTTGTAGTAAATACTACTACAGTGCCCTTGCGAACCGCGCAATGACGTCACAGGAATCATGGTAGATTCAAATTATGCAACTTTAGGTGCATTTTCTTTGCTCTATCTTTCGACTTATATTTGACGCGAAGATTCAGAAATTCGTGTGGAAGATAAGAGATGTATGATCTTTCATTTAAGCCTAAGTTGTTCTCAACTCAAACTTCCCCTTTAGAAAGCCATATTTGCAGCAAGGGCTGAAATACTAAGATATATAAGAATAAGTATTGCATAATTATCGTATAAATTAAAATTACACCCTAAAAACTAAGTTATGTACAGATATTTACAGGGAATGGACCTTGTTATAGATGACAGTGCTTGCATTCAGAAATGTATTTTTAAATCTGTTCGTTTTGCTACGTGGGGTTAGGAAGGGACGCTTTTTCGGAGATTAATTCACTTTGTCTTTCCCACTGTTTGGCTGTAATTACTTGTATAATTGCATGTCTGTCTTGTTGCGTGGAAACTTTATCAAAAAGGGTGGAGCAAAGACCTTCTCTACGTTGAGACAAGCTGACGATTTTAGAAGTTGCTAAGGCTTGTTCATAGGGTGTGTCGTATCCATGTATGATCCGCATGGCTCTCTTTTGAACTGTTTCCAGATTTGTGCTAAGGTATTCAGGTAGACTGTGGTGAAATACTTGAAAAGCGTATAATAGAACTGTTGTTATGCATGCTACGTAAAAGTTTGTCAGTTGCTTGACGTTAACATTCGCGCGATTCAGTTTAACCAAAAAATATAATCTCTTTGCTGCTTTCCTGATTGAAATGCCCAGGTGTACGTTCCTCTTAAGATCGTCTAGAATCGTTAATCGTAGAATCTTCATTGATTTATCAAGTTCAATTGGATTATCTCCAATGGTAACTAGGGTATAATGCCGCTATGTACGAATGAAAGAGATACACACAGTTCGTTGAATTTTGTTGGATGTAGCTCGAAGTTGTTTGTGTTTGACCATTGTTGTATCTCGTTAATTAGTATCTGTACCATGCTTGATTCATTCTTTTAATGACATTATAGAATGTGGAATATTCAACGTACTTTAGCAGATCATCTGCTGAAGGCGTTTCAAGATCATTGGTCATCACTACGAAAGCCAAGGTGCAAGTTTTGTTCCTTGGAGAACTCCTGGTCGTACAATACGCCATTCGGAGTAGCAGTTTCCACCCAACTTCTCTCTTCGGTTCCTATTTTTTAGGAAATCTATCATCCAATTTATGATGGGAGGATTAATATTATAACAACGAAGTGTGGAAATAAAGAAATTGTGGTGCATGAAATCAAAGGCTTTCTTGTAGTCTAGGGCAAATACTCTGACATCTGCACCACTTCCGTCAGTCGCTTTAGACCAGCTATGCACCATGCTAATTAAACATAAGTGGTGGATGAATTTGGGACACATCCAAACTGATCTGATTTGATATATTTTAGGATGAATGGCTTGACGAATAATAATCGTACCGCGAAATCCTAGGCTATTTTAAGCAACGTTGGAGTTGAGGAAATGGGCCTTGACTGTTTTTGACATATTGTCCATTATTAGTTGCTTAGGTAGAAGAGTTATATTTGCTTCGTTCCAAACAGTGGACAGTGCTTCTTCTTCAAAGAGGGAATTAATTATTTTGGTCACAGGATCGCTTAATTCAATAGCGAACTCCTTTAATATCCAGTTTGAGATATTATCTAGGCTGTTGCTGTTTACTGTACTAATCGCTATCAATTTATGTGCTACTTCAATAGGTGTGACCATTGGCAGTTCACTGTTTCAGTATTTAGACAAAAGTTATTCTCTATTTGCTGGAAAGTGCGGAGAGGTTCAAGAACGGCGCTATTAAAATCGTTTGCTAAATGTAATCTGTCAAATGGTGTAATGTTTTCGTTTGGCAGAAGTTGTGCTGCGATGTCTGATGGTTTATGGGCCAAACCACATAAACGTTTGCAGCTAGACCGCCATAATCTTGAGTTAGTGCTCTCGTATTCCATTACTTTACTCTGATAGTAATTGGCTCGGCAAAATTTCCTCTCGTTATTATAACGATTTCTGTAGAACTTGAAAAGGGCTTGATTATCTTGGACTAAGCCTTTCTGGCGGCAGTTAATGAGATCTTTCAGTTGTGCAGTCATCCATGATGCGTCATTGATGTGAATTTGAACAGTTTTTAAGGGCATTATTGTGTCCATGCCTACCTTCAAAACGTTTATAAGGACATCAAGTTTTGACTGGCAAAGAGGTCGAGTTGTCAAGCACCACTATTCTATTGATGGTAGTAAACGACCCAAGGCTGCTTTAGAACTTGCTCTTAGATCACGAACCTGGATAGAACGTTTCTTTTTTACAGTCTTAGGATGCAAAGTTAATTTAATAACAATTGTGAAGTAGTCGCCAGACCGAAAGGGGGAAAACAAACAGCCGTTGCATAACAGTTGCATAGATTGATCATGATTAAGTCCAAAGTACGTTCGCCATGAGTGTTAAACTTAACTATTTGCTTCAGATTAAATTGGGTTTCCAGTTGCAAAATATCTAGCCTTTTAAAATCACCAGCAATCAGAATAGCAGCATTAGGAAACTCAGATTCGATAAAGGAAAAGCAGTTAAGCATATAATTAGCCATATAATTATAATCAGCGCTAGGTGGGTGGTAAACAGTGCCAATTATTAAATAAGAAAAACCACGCAGAAGTCGGCTACGATCTATTTTACAGCACAGAACTTAGGATTTTATTTCAGGATCCTGGAGGCGATTAAGGACTTCAAACTTCGTTCAGTCTTTGATATAAACAAAAACACCGCCATGCTGAGCAAATGATCTGTCCTGTCTTGTACGTTGAATCCACAAATATCAATAAAATCATTTGGGACAGTACTTATAAACCACGTTTCTGTAAAACAGCCAATCTCTATATTGTTTTTCCTCATGAAATGCTGTATTTCATCTATTTTCAGCGAAAGAGACATAACATTTCCGAGTGATATAGTGGGGACAAATTGGGTAAATAGATTCACAGTTCTAGGTGTTCTATCCCTTGATATGGCTGTTAAATTGTGTAAATTAACTCCTCGGAGGAAACTTTGCTAATAGTAGTTTCTAGCGGCGCTTTTCGTTATAGGAATTCTCTGTCGTTTGCCACCTCGTTTTCCTCTATATTTGAGGATATATAAATCTCTTAAAGTATCCAAAATAGAGGTAGATACTTTTGACTGTGTTGACCGACGTAGAGATCGCAAAACGTTCGATGAATATTGCAATTTGATAGAGTTGAACTTATTAATGTTACTAGTAGTACGCAAGAATTCATGTTCATCTTGATTCAAAGAATTCCTTAGTTTCTATGACCGATTGAGGCCGGGATTACGAGCAATATCCATATGTATTGAAAATTCTAACATAAAGGGCTTTGAAGCGAATGCCAGAGAAGTTAATCCATGTTTGTTAAGCTTTGTAGCAACAAAGGTTCGTGAGACACCCTTTCCCAAACATGTACGTCAAATTTTCACATTCGGTCTTAAAAAAAACGACATAGTTTGCAAAGTGTACGCCATCCGTCTGCAATCTCTGCGAATCCTCAAAGATACATCTCTTAAGTTTCAATACATTTTTTCTTCCAACCAAATTTCGTAGAAATATGACAAGAAATATCAAATAACTTATAGACTTAAAAATTTGAATGGCAGCCATATAGGAGCCCTCGTGTTTTCTCGATGGAGATTGTTATTGAAATGAAGAGCAGCAAACATAGTAGAAAAATTAATACATTGAGAAAGACATTATTATTGCTGGCATTTGTGGCTCCAAAAACTAAGAGTACTGTACCACGTGTAAATATACTTCAATAGTTATTTGCAACGATGACTTGTGTCTGCCCTGCCTCCGCTGATTTTACCAGAGGGATGGCCTCGTGCAAGTTTTAATCTATCTCTCTACTACTTCTTTGTAAGAGCTTTGCTGGTGGCTATATACAGTATTAACATAAACTAATGACCGACTTAGTTAATCGCTAACAGCATGGATTTTGAGCATCACTTGCGTCAGAAAGTGATTAAATTTCTTGAGTTTTTGTCGTAACGAATTTCATCCTCGCAGTTAAAACGAAGAGATCTTCTTGTTAATGTGACCTGTAACGTTTGAGCATACTTACCAAATATCTTTGGTTGACTTTTCTGGCGAAACTATTGATCGCACGCACAGCGAGTACCCATCACGGAAATCGTAGCGCCAGTTCGCTTTACTACGAGGCTGGGATCTTTAGCGAAACAAAGCTAGCAGTGTTTTAAAAACTGAAGGAGTTGATTGATAAACACTATGACATTTGATTGCTCTCGTACGCTGTCACAGACTGGTGCGTCGTTTGTCGGAATCCTATACGACAAACACATATACATTTATTCCGAACAAGTTGTGACGGAACTAGACTGATTCGCGATGAGAACGTCAAATGAAGCTTCCTAAAAATTTAATTTTTACAACTTGTCAACGATTTTTATGCCGAATTGATGTTATTGGTGTTTTGTTGGGTAATGTCGTCTTATGGTTATGTGCGCACGAACTGGTGCGGGAACAGAGAGAAAATGCGGTAAATAATACCGCGTGCACCTGCAGTACTGACATGAATACATACATATGTACTCAGTTTCAGTTTCTTCACTAGCCGAGCAGTACTTGTGATCAATCTCGCCCGTGTATTTCATTTCCACATCGTTAAAAGTTTCCCTTTCCCCTTCCATATAATATCTTAGCAATCGTCTAAGGCCATATCCAGTCCACCATCGCCTGAGCCCATTTTGTATTTACTTTGTCGAGTTCCTTTGCAGTGTCAAGAGTTTTCAAGACTTCCCTTTAGCTGTTTCCACAATTTTAGTACTTTAGTAGTTTGCAATTTCTGTACGTCAGAATATTTGGCATAATTTTGACACGGCTGTACAATTTTTTCTTCGTTACGCACCGGGGGCCGGTTGTATAAAACACTTAATCACTGTTTTAATCACTATTTTGTAGTTAAATAGTGATTAACTTTAATCACTTATTTACGCCAGTTGTATAAAAAGGTAGTTAGCGATAATTGTAGTTTAGATGTAGTTAAAGTTAACTCTGCCCAAGAGCGTCGTTAACTCTTCAAAGTGTAGTTAAAAATGGCGATTTCTATGAGTGAACAACAATAATCAGCAATTTAACATTAAAATCATCACATCACAGCACAATCATCACAATTGGCACATTAATGTGCAAGCGCCCGAGGCAGCTGCTTATTTTAGTGCTCCGCGTTTTTGAAGTTATTTTACCTTTCCTTTGCTGTTTGAAATTTATACTGTCCAAGTACGTAAGTGGATATATTGTGGCGTATCAAAATGATAGCTTACTCAAGAAACACACTTTTTTTATACGAAATTCGCTGAAAGTCATACGCAAGTCCTTGAAGGCAAGTCACGGGTCGTTTCCTCGACCAGTTTCAAGAGAATTGTGGCAAAGACTCGCCTCCTACAACCTTCAAGCCTTTTCAAGAGGACAGCGAGGGGGAGCTCATTTAAGACGAAAGAATGTTAGAACTATACCAATTCTCAAACCACAAGTAAAACGTTGTTATAGTGTATTACCCGGTCAAAATCGTGCGAATTTTAGTAACCTATTAAATATTCAAGTTGACACCTCAAGATCATGCTCTGGAACGACAACAATTGTTAGTGAACAACAACAAGCAGATAATAATCTAGCTCATATCACGTCGCAGGGACAACAAATTATACGCTATCAGTCACCGACCTTTCAGAAATCGAAAATTAAAATAGGTCATTTAAATATCAGGTCCTTGAAAAACCGAAATCACTTGACTCAGCTACGGCTACTTACATGTGAGAGAGACTTTGATATTATGGCTTTATCCGAATCTTGGCTGAATTCTACCGTTACTAACGCCGAGGTGGAGATAACGGGCTATAAATTATTCCGACAAGACCGAATTAAGAAACGGGGAGGAGGCGTTTGTGTTTACATCAAAACGTCTCTCAAAACTAAAGTGTTGAAAGAATTATCTGGAATCTCTGTCTCTGGGTTTCAACAGTTTTGGCTGCAAATCCAACATAAGAAATTGAAATCAATCATTTTGTGTGTAGTTTACAAACCCCCAAATTGTTCTGTGAGTTGTCTCGTCGACGATTTTATGGATAATTACACGCATGCGCTCACATTTGGAAAGAATATATTTGTAGTCAGCGACCTAAACTGTGATATGTTGAAAAACTGTCCGGAGTCTGATGCCCTCAATGATTTATGCAGCTCGCTGAATCTCACACAGCTTATAAAGTCACCTACAAGAATAACTCCAGATACTTCAACGTTGATTGATATAATCATGACCTCTAACGATAGTCTGGTGACTGAAAGTGGTGTTGAGGAAATACATATTAGTGATCACTTTCTAGTGTATTCTATTTTAAAACTCAAACTACCTAAACCTGCGCCCATTTATATCACGGCTAGAAGTTATAAACACTATGTCCCTGAAAGGTTTGTGAATGATTTGTTACAAATTCCGTGGTCTGATAATGCATTAATGAATGATGCTAATGACAAGCTGGAACATTTTAATACCAACTTTTCCACTGTACTGGATAGACACGCACCTGTTAAGACGATGAAAATTAGATATCGCCAGTGTTCATTCGTTGGTAAGGAGATTAAAGATTTAATGAGAGAAAGAGAAAAGTTGCACCGACTAGCCCGTATAACCCAGCTTCCTTCCGACTGGAATAATTTCTATCTTTCGCGAAATGTAGTTAAGAAAAAGTTACGAGACGCCGAGAAAGTACACGTTCAACAAGAAATCAGCAAGAACAGTGACAATAAAAACTCATTGTGGAAGATAATCAAGAAATGTGTTCCGCGAAAGGAAGTATCGCAGCTGGTATACTCGAAAGATCTAGGTAGTTTGACCAATGAGTTCAATGCATATTTTACATCGGTTGGTCCCAATGTCTCAGCGTTTTCAAAGTTGCTGGCTGCTGACCATAATTTGCCCGCACTTCCCCATTCTACTGCAGTTGTGCATGACAAGGATGATGACGTTTTTCATTTTCACCCCGTCTCCTGCGAGGAGATTTAAAAAGTCGTTCAGTCGTTTCCGTTGAACAAGGCACCAGGAAGTGATAAAGTTTCTATGAGAGTCATCAAAGACGCCTTGCCTTGTATATTGCCAACATTAACGGAAATAGTGAATTGTTCCCTGCAGTCATCGGTGTTTCCAACATACTGGAAGGAATCTGTAGTCATACCACTCGTGAAAGAAGGGGATCCTGAAATACCTAATTGTAATCGCCCTATATCATTGTTACCTGCAGCATCCAAAATATGTGAACGTATAGCTTTGAATCAGTTGGTCAGATATCTGGACGTAACGAAGAAACTCACAAGTCACCAGAGTGGGAATAAAAAATTGCACTCCACAGAAACATTAAATATTTTTATGACAGATCGTATTCTCGAGTCAATGGATCGAAAGGAACTGACAGCGTTAGTTCTATTGGATTTGTCCAAGGCATTTGATAGTATCGACCACTCCCTACTATTAACAAAACTTCGAGCATTGGGCTTGTCTAACAAAGCCGTTGAGTGGTTCAAAAGCTATCTCTCTGGAAGAAGTCAAGTCGTGCGTATTGGATCCACGCTATCTGAATCACTTTCGGTTACTCATGGAGTCCCTCAGGGCTCCATTCTTGGTCCCTTGCTGTTCAATATATACATCAACGACCTGCCTCTGATACCAACCACTGGCCTGTTGGAATCGTATGTTGACGAC
>JAODVM010085875.1:0-16861 GCA_025400095.1 Phenganax marumi | reverse complement strand
CGCGAAAAAGTCGAAAGCAAGCCAATCATGTCGCTAGATTTATTTTTCGCTCGAACAAATTCGCGTTGTGGAAAACCCCCTTAATTCGTCGCGTGATATTAGGCTGTAATATGATCAATAAGTCGTTAGGCTGTGGATGATTTAGCAGGAGAATAGCTGTGATTACATTGTAAAGAAAGAGACAAGGACTAGGTATTGTTGACGGGGTCTATAAAGCTGAATGAGTTTTCTTTTGCACTAAGGTAAAGGGAACGACATGGATTCAAGAGCAACGTGCGAAAGAATTCAACTTAGACGCAGGCAGTTTCCTCGGTAGAGTTTCATATTTCAACGCTGTTCCTCAAGAGCATGTCGAGTCCGCGAAAAAGTGGATGAATGATGGCGTATTTAATCGTGACCAGTCTCCCGCATTTGCTGAAAACCCTACTTTGACAGGATTTTCTGCACCACTTAAAGGCCGACCTTATTCGTACTGTATACCTTCCGATGTTCTACCATTCACGGGCTGGGATTACCTCGACGTGAAAAAATTTAAGCACACAAGTTCACTTGTCACGATGTATGGTGCATACATTGAAAATCTTCTGCGAATTGTCATGAGAAAATTATTCCGAAGACAAGTGTGTTTCAAAGTACTCCTATGTGACTGTATGGCCATCCCGCAATATGTCGACAATGAAGCCAAGTATGATCGTATTTTAACAACAAATCTTATGGATTACATCCTTCTCCCAGATCTGCTTAAGATATGTTCTCTTATGCTACGTCATAGCAACCCGTATGCTACCATTGTGACGGAAAGTCAAAATTGGACGCGAAATTTTTGCCCTCAAGGTGACGTCGCTGGCATTTTCAACATGGTCAGTCAATATATGAAATTAGCAGACACAGCTTTACAAGACACCAAGAATCCTAAACAAATCCAAGATGGTGGAACTGCTTTCAGAGAATACCTCGAGAACTCTGGAGAGTTCGTTAACTTTTTAAGAGCGTTATTCTATACTTATTCTCTCAAGAAGAAATCGCAGATTGGAAACGATTCATTGGAATCCATCAAAGTTCCAACGATGAAAATGCTGGGCAGCGAATTTCAATTGCGACTTCGAGATTGTTTTCGAAATGAGAATCGCATTGCAATGTTCAAATTGGCAGTCAATCGACGTCGAGTGTCCATGATCGCAGGGGTAGAACGTGTCATTGAATGGGTACCTTTGCAGAGTGAATGAAACGTGTAGCCATGGTTTGAACCAACCAGTTTAAACATTTAAGATTTTCGTATTCCTCTCAACTCTTCTTAATTCTTCATTGCCTAACTCCTCCATATCATGGCGGAGAAAGGCTGGAAACCTGCTTGCTGTCTAAATTTCGAAAGAAATGTTCGCTCATTTTGTCTCCTTGTTTTTGAAGCAGTGAAGCATTGGTGAGAATCAAAAATGCTAGTCTTCCTCACCTTCGTGCCCATTGCAAATGATGTGACCCTTTTTGAGGTATGCAATATTTGGTTTCTTTGTCATTCTAATGTGGAATGCATTGTTCGCATCTGAATGTGATTTGTAAAAAGAAACTGCAAATTCACAGCGCTACTTTGTTCTTTGCATAAAGATTTTGATATGATATCGAGTGACTTGTCCCTGCGACACCATTCCATGAATTCTTCCTCTTCTTGGGATTTGGAACAATCTTATCAGTTTTGGATGCATAAAAACATCTGTACTTTGTCAAATACTGATGCCATGTGCACACGGGAGTCGTTTTCGCCCGTTTTCAAAAATGTTTATGTTTCTTTTGTCATTTTGACGCTCAGTTCGCACGATCTAAGGGAAAATATTTTCAATACATTAAATTAGCTTGCAGCTTCTGTCGGAAATTGATAGTGTTTGCATCATTTTCACGTGAAAACACTAGTAACACTCGAAAAAACACTCGAAAAAGTTACCGTATGCACATAGTCTGAAATTCCTTGTTTGATAATTTAGTAGATTTAAAAGGAACTATCTGCAACTGTGTCTTTTCCATTGATTGACTCATATTTGAATACTTGCGTATTTTATGACTGTGTTTTCTAGCATGCAATCTACCATTTTCTCGGAGATATATAGTTTAGTAATAGTCTATTGTGTAAATTCGAGTCCATATAAAGGTTATATTACATAACCGGCAAATTTGTGAGTATGTTACATGGCATCGGTCTTGAAAAACTTCACACCGAACAAGGCGTCGAATACATCTGCCAGAGTATGAAGCTGTTTCCAGTCAGAACAACGGAATATGCATATTTTTCCTTTGTTGGTTAACATGCACAAGAGGATATCAATGTAGGAACTATGTCCTCCATATTTCTGAACTGCATGAACGTGTCTGCCTGGAACAATGTTGACAACATCTAAACAAAAAAAAACCGGAGAAGTTGAAGTGATGTTGCATCAATCTGCAGCAATTTTTACGCGCAATACTTCAGTGTGCGATCGTTCACAGCGTGGAGCATGCGGATAAAAAAAGGTTTTAAAACTCCGCTGCTCCCCAACGCCTTTTCAGAATTTATTCATAGCCTCATTCGTTAAAATCCGACATGCGCGTGGCTTGTCGATTTGGAATGACCGTTGTGTTGCAAGTTGACCAATTACTGGATTATGAGTATGATATGCTACAAATTGCTACATATTAAAAGCCTCTGTGCTGAAAGTCGTTTTTGCGTGCGGGAATTTTTTGTCAGGGACGTTCACCCGAGAGCCTGGGAACGAGGCTGAGCTAGAGTAGAAAGTCAGTGGCAACTCCTCATTTCTCTTCTTTAATTGACATATGATTATGAATCACCTAAAATATCGAACATACCTTTTAACAAAATCTTTTCTTGTTTTACCAATCCATAGCTATGAAATTGCACAATCAGAGTTGTTTCGTTTGATTCTAGCCAGAGAATTCCTTTACTTTTTTTTGTGGAATCTGCAAACAGCAGGACATAATTTTAAAACAGGGTTTTTTGTTGTGTGGCCGATCTAACTTCTGAAAAGCAGAATTGAATGCAATAAAATCGAAGTATTGACTACTTTTATTTTTAGTGCATCTTGTCGTACTTGCACTTGGTAAAATTGAGATATCGATCCCTTGCTTGATAAACTCCACCAGCCGTTCCTGCGATCTTGATCTGATCACGTGGTAATTTGAAAATTTCGAATGGTACTTCATCGCTGCTGTCGTCATCATGAGGTGTCCGCAAATCTTTCCCCGCGTCTCGTCGCGCAACTCTGTATGACTCCCAGGAATATAAAAAACATCCATTCTTTCACACAGCGACTTCCATTTTTCTTTTGCATTCCATAACAAAGGAAATCCAACGCCTTCATCACATCCCACATACGTTAACGTTTTTTCATAACGAATCTATGAGTTTGAATTGTAGATGTGTCATGAAATGCATTTACAGTACTGATGTGGAAAACTGTTTGCTCTGGAATACAGATTACTTGCATATTTGGGTAGTTTCGATGATTGCAGTAAGATGAACAATCTCTTGAGAGTAAAACTGATTTCGTCAGCGTAGCTGCTGCACCGCTCTTTGATATTTGATATATACACACCAACGTAGAAGAATAATAGGCATAGGCCACGACTACTCATGTAAAATATCTTACCTTAGATGGTTGCCAGTCATAATGAGCGGTGCGAGCTGTAGTTACTTGATGTTCAAGTGCAGCAATTTTATCTTTAAAACGAATTTCCAAGTTCTTCTCAACAGCTTTTTCTTCTAACACCGCGATGACTTTTTCCGTGTCTCCATGTGCTTCATACAACATGTCCAGCTCACTGCGCGTTACTCCGAGTTCAACGAAAGCCGTCTTCTCAATCATTTGTTTTTTCTGAAAGCGGTAAAGACATGTATTATTTCATTATTTTAAGAAGTGTTAGTCTAATGGAAAGAAAAGTGTAACAAAAGTCGCACAGGTCGTTTTCAGAATTTGTAATACGCAACGACATATTGTTCTAACGTTCTAACGATTTGCAGTTCTTAATTACCACACGGTTTTCAATTGGCTTGAAATACATTTCTCCAAAGTTCATGAAGATTTCTCTGGCTACCAAGAACTTGGGAAACCACGCCTGCGTATCCACAAGAAACACCATGGCGAGCTCTTCATCCTGCCTTGTTAATTCACTTGCCATTTCGTATGCTACTGTTCCGCCAAACGAATAGCCAGCTGTTAAGGTAGAAAATAAGACAACATATAGTCTGCTATTTCAAATATATGCACTTTCACGTTTTAAGATCGCTACCCCATGCTGCTTTGCCTTACCCAGGTTGTATGGACCATTTGGTTGGATTTCTTGAATCAGTTCCACATATCTTTTGGCAAGTACTGGTACAGTGCTATAACCACTTATGTGGTAATTTGACGATTCGTCTATTCCAATTCCATATAATGCAATTAATGTCTGAAAATGATGAAGCATGAAGCAGTCCATTAATGCGAAATAACTTAGACTGACAACGCAAGTGTAGAAAGTTCGTGCTTTTTCAGGGTAAACAAGAACATGTATATTGTAGTGAAACCAATCCGGAATCAAAAAATTTTCACCTAAAAAGCAAATTCCGAAATCTCAGTTTTTAATGTATAGCCACTGATCAAGTTCGATTAGAGAGTGACAGCTGAGAGCTGGCTTGTAGAGAAATGTAAAGATTTCATGAAGAAATAACACTTTGTGGAGATTTTGTGAAAAATCAGACTCGGCGTGAAAAGATATTGTGACGAAATGATGCCCCCAAAAGATTTTTGAAGTAAAGAGACCTTGTAAAGATCTTATAATGAAAAAGACTTTAAAAAGATGTTTTGAAGAAACAAGACTCAAACAAATTTGTGAAGAAGTAGCTTGTGCTCTAAAAAGAACTTGTTGAGGAAATCCTGCTTCGAAGATACTTGAAACGTACTAATGTACAAGAAAAAGATTGTAAGAACAGTATAGGTAAACACCAAAAAATCTATAACTTTATCCAAAAACAGTTCATTGAAGCCATGACATATCTGCAGGAAAACACGTAATGTTCTTTATCTTACTTGATGTTGAAAGCCAAGAGCAAAGTTAGCCAAAGACAGTGCCGACTTGACGCTCCCATGAACAATAAATACGTTGAGGACTGCCTCTTCTGGTACATAGAGGGGAACTATTTTTGCTTCCGTTTCAGTTTCTTGGAATTGTGAATGTGTAACGCTATTACTAATCACTTCATTCAATTTTGTCGTTTCTTCATCATTCTCTTGAGTTTTCACGTTTTCTTTCTGTTGCAGAAGGGTTGCTGTGTTTTGAATTTGCTCCAAAATGTCGTTGATGATGGTCAAGCCGGTAGTTTTAGGTTGGATGAAGTAGTACGTCTAGGATCAATAGATGCGTGTGTTTGGTTTGCAGATGTGTAAGAAAATGTGAATGACAACACATTGATAAAGAAAATTGTTTCACTAGCGGTATGCAAAACTCTTACTTGGTATTTTTAATTGCAAAAAATACTCACTTCAAACTTCGCCCCAATAGAATTGTTTACTGCAAATCTCATACTCGCTGCAGCAATTGAGTCAACTCCATACTTATGCAGTCCAACATTCAAGTCAAGTTCAGCGACGTCAGCTCCTGACCATGAAGACAGCAAACGTTTGATGAACTCTTGTACATAATTTACTCGGAACTCCAAAGGTTGCAATGCAAGGTCTTCCAGTGTAGTAATGGTGGTTTCTTCATTAACAATCGAAGTGTTCTCCCGAATCATTTTAAACCGTGGGGAAATATGAGTTTTAAGGTAAACTTGCCAGTTCACTCCAGAAAGACAAATTTGAGGCTCATCTGGATGCTCCATGAGAACACGTTTGAGAAACGCCAGGGCTAGACAACGTGAACGAAAAGAGTTTCAAAACAATTGACTGAATTATCTGTACCTACTGCATCTGCAAACTGTGTATGCAAAATACCTGATGTGTAGTGTAAAGAATAAAATCCGATCTTTTGAAGAAGTTCTGAGACATCTGATTTTCTTTCAAGGATTCCAGTGCCACTTATTGGTCCCCAGTTTACTGACAGTGCAGGAAGACCAAGTTTGTAGCGACGATATTCACACAAGTAGTCCAAAAATGTGTTTGCAGCCGCGTAGGAAGCTTGACCAGTGTTTCCAAGAACTCCAGTCACGGAAGAAAACATAATGAAGAAATCCAGTTCCATGGATAAACTAAGTTGATGCAAGACAGCACTTCCTAAGGAGGAAACAAACAACTATATTTCTAGTTTCGTAGGCCTCAAAACTCAGTTAGGAAAAAAAGAAACTTACAAAACAGATGGAGACTATGGCGGTGGTCTCTTGAACAAATTTACGTTTTCTCAATTGTTTGAATCTCAGCAAGATTAGCGCAGAGTTTTTTGCTTACTCGACTACGCTTTTTAACAGCGCTCTCTAAAATTTTCCATTTTGCTGACACACAACAAAACTCAAGAAATTGCTCAGGAGCTTTGTTTTTGAACAACATGAGCCATTCTTTACCTTGGACTTTAGTTCCCACGACACGCTTGCATGTTTCAAGGTCGGCATTTTTGATCAACTGATCCTGCAAAACAACGGCACTGAAAATCATTCCCGCCACAGATGGCAAACTGTTGAGTTCCTTCTTAATGATATTCATATCTTTCCAAGATGTAACGTCTGCCTGTCTGAGAAGAATACGAGATCCAGTCTTCTCCTCCAAGCGCTGAACTTCAGCTCTCTTTTCTGCGCACGGTGCTGATCGGGCTGTGCAAACAACTGTTTTTGCGCCATTTTCTACCATCCACTTCGCGACCTCAAAACCAAAACCACGAACACCACCTATCACCAGGTATGTGCGATCTGCTTTGAAACCCTTAGAGTCTAGTGGTAATCTGTAAAAAGGTACTTCACCTGGAATGCGTTCAGGTTTTAAGGAAGCTGTCGATAGGCAAATTTGGAATTTTGTTTTTTGGAATGTGTTGTTGGGTATGGCCATATCGTATATGCTTGTAGATATCTGGGGTATATCCAGAAGTCTTTGTAACATTCCGCTTGATTTCAAAATGGAGCAGCAGGAGCCCCATGATTGTGAAAATATTTCTGAACTTTGTGGGAAATTATCCAGGTTCGTTATGATCAGGTGGACATTTTTACCGGTTGTTAATGTTGTAGATTTATTTCTTTTTTCGTCGTAAACAGAAAGAACAGTTCCTCCTGATTTGAGTTGATTCATCACTTTTCGAAAGACATGTCCGCATGTCTCGCTCAGAAAACATGCAAGGCTCACATCATTTTCGTATTTCTCGCTTCGGGTTATTAAATCGTCTTCCGTAACAACTTCAGGAATCCCAAATGTCAGTAGTCGTTCCTTGCTCGTGCGGTTTTTCACAAGGCAAACAACATTCGCACCCAGTGTCATTGCAACTGTTGCGAAGATACAGCATATCTCTTCACTTTGATGATTAATTAGTACTTTCTTCCCTCGGATGTCTGTGATAAGATTCTTGAGAATATGGTAAGAGAAAGCCATGGGATAGCAAAGCGAGGCAGCTTGCTGAGATGTGAGGTAGTCTTCTTCTACCTTGGCCAAATAACATCTGTCGACAGGAACATAACTCCCGAGCTCATCAAGTTTGCATACACCAACAATCAGATTATCTTGCTGAGTTTGATCAACGCTGAAACACAATATACCTGCTATGGCAACAGAATCACAGCTTTTTGCTTCTGCCCAGAGGGTATGAAGGACAGGAGCTGCAGCGTGAACTTCAACAAGTCGTTTTTCTGTCATATTCACTTTGGAAACCGTTCGTAAAAACATCTTTTCTGAATTAAATGCTAGTTTGAACGGCTTTTGTTGACCATTACCACTAGATGATGCTTCTTGTTTCGTATGCTTTGGATGATCATAACTCAATTTTGCTAGACGATTGACATAACGTGTGTTGTTTCGGTAGGCGATTTCTTCTTCAGTCGTAGTTTGTAGCAGGTCTTGTATCATGGAAAGAAAGTCCTGCTCATCTGGATGGCAAGGTAGATCAATGAGGGATGCCTTTGGAACACTGACCTCTTCTGAAAGGGTCCTCCTGAAGCCAAAGACAGAAGCTGACCAAGGAAATGCAGGTACTGTATCAGAACTACCACTAGTACAACAGTTCTCGACATCAGGCATTGAAGCTACTTCAGAAGTGACGAAAACCAGTTGTATGTCTTCAACGACAGATGCTTCTTTTTCTAAAATCGCTTGTGAAACTACAAGACAACTTTCGAATGCAAGGACATGTGTTGGCATGAAATTTTGGCTTTCACCATTCATTTCACTCGTTTCCGAGGGCCAGAAATTTACTACAATTAATTTTTCATCTCCTGGTTTGCTTTGTAGCACTTCGTCCAACAAATGACGAAATACGCGTCGTGTTTCCTCTGTAGTATCTTGCATTTCCATAAACGTTACTTCTTTGTCGCCTGGAAGATACTGACAGAACTGAGCAGCATACCCGCTTTTATCTTTTAGGATCAACCAAGAGATGTAACTCGCATTCGCCTCAGACTTGCTGGTCAGTTTCTCTTCAGACCACACCATTGTGAAAGCGGTGCTCTCAAAATCACCTTTTGTGTTATCTTCTGTAATTTTAACGGCGATGAATCCTTCGAAAATCATCACAGGTCTTGCACAGGAGTCATAGAGCGTGATGTTGTACTTTATTTCTTTATCAACTTCAAGGATTTTGGCATAAGTATACAATACATCTGTGTACACTACTTTCCGTATGACGGTGACGCTTTCAATTTTAGATGGCACTAGTTTCCCCCCCTCATGCTTGATCAATATTGCTGCCTGAAGACATGCATCAATGATCGATGGGTGCACAACATACACTGATGCTTCACTAAGGATTTCTGGGGTCGGAGAAATCAAGGCTAGGGCTTCAGTATCATTTGACCATACTTCAGTGATCAAATTGAATTGTGGACCAAAGTCGAATCCTGTCTGTTCATGTCGCTGCATGACAATATCTGCAGGGCGCTTAGTCATTCGTGATTTGAACTCTTCAAAACCACTGGGATATTCGTTTGCGTCAGAGGAATGATCTAATTAGAAGACAATGGAATGATAGTTAGCAGAAGGATTATCGAATCGAAATGGTAGAAACACCGTAAATCAATGCAGTATCCCGTTGTTTTGTTTTTTGAGTCCACTGAGTGAAATTGCGCTCAACCGTCTGGTTCTACAAGAAATCTAAGTTCATCACCTTGCCATTTTTTTTCTTAAATTAAATTCATTCAAAGGACAACGTTTAGACGATGCAATCGTTTCAACAACCACATAAACGTTCAAAGTACAGTTGAAAGTTTGCTCTTAGTACCTCACGATGCAATGTTGATGAAAGCATGTTATTCTTCAAATATACGACAATTTGAATAAAACTAGCGTTTTTCAAGATACTATTTACTATATAAATACCATGTTTGTTTTAATGCAGCAATTTATCTAGTGACATTAATGAAAAGGCTTCAATATTACCTCCACACTTGAAGCCGTCTGAAACACCAAGCTGGATTGCTCCATCAGAAACGACGATCTCAGTTTTTCTTTCTCCTATCATTATAATCTGAAATCGATTTCCTTCCCCAGAAAGTTGCTCCAGTTCAAGACACGTTCTCATTATGAAAGAATCGTTTTCGGTTATCGTCAGCAGATTTTTAAAGGTGATATTATGTACAACGACTGAGGTATTGGGAGAAAAATCAAGTGACATGGCTAATATCGCTTCCACGTAAGCTGCTCCTGGAATCACAGGATTTGGAGACTCGACAAATTTGTGATCTTTGATGAATGAAACTTTAAACAAATCAATTTCTGATTCCCATGCGTGTAAACCAGTAAACATTTCAGTTGGAACAGCTTTGCCAAGAAAAGGATGGAATGGAACAGTTGGGTTATTTTCTTCATCAGTGTCGTTTTTATTTAAGAATTTCACAGCTTCAGGTGGATAACCCTCGCGGTACCAAAACGCTGTCTCTTGCCATGGATATGTTGGTCGTCGTATAAAAGATTTGGATCCCGAGCCTTGCACCTTATTCCATGATATCGGGACGCCACTGGTAAAAAGGCGAGCTGCGCAATTTTGCAGAAACGATAAATGTTGCTCGGTAACTGAGCGTTTAGGCAAAGTCTGAACCACTGCAACATTATTTGCATTCAACGAATTTCCTTTATGATACTGTTGCCAAGTTTGTTGAACATGATAAGTCAGTTGGGGAGCTGCATTTATTTCTATAAACAACTGATATCCATCGGCAAACATGGATTGTAAAGCAGAGGAGAAGAGAACAGTTTGTCGTAAATTTCTCCACCAGTGGTCAAGTGACAGTTTTTTACCAGATACTCGAGTGCCAGTGACTGTCGAGTAGAATGGAATGTCTCCCTGACAAGGATGCAATTTAAGTTTACTTGCACGTTCAATGAATGATCGCTTGATTTCCTCCATCTGGCGGCTGTGGTAAGCTCGTGTAGTCGCCAGCTTTCTCCAAAAAACATTTCTTCGCGCAGCAGTCACGTGTCTATCGACCATCTCCATTGATGCTTTATCACCAGATAGAACGACGCTCCCGGGACTATTGACGACCGCGATTTGAATTTGATTTTCCAAGTGTAGCTCCTGAAGCATAGTTTCAGCGTCTTCTTGAGAGAGGCCAATGGCAGCCATACAACCAGTAGGTGAACATTCTTCGTGAAGCTGAGATCGAATTAAAACCAACTGCAAGCCTTTAGATAGACTTAATACTCCGGATGCACAAGCCGCAGACACTTCACCTAGACTATGTCCAACAACAGCGGACGGTATAACACCCCAGCATTTCAAGAGCTCCGTTAGTGCGAAGTGTACTGCAAATAAAGCTGTTTGCCCGACATGGTTTTCGTGAAGACGTGAGGTTTCTTTGGGTTTAACAAGCTCCGTCATTAGAGACCATAAAATGCCTTTTCGTTTGAGAATTGCATCAATCTTCTGTATGCTTTCTTTAAACTTAGGCTCATGTACTAGCATTTCTTTTGCCATACCGTACCATTGTGCACCCTGACCACCATAGAGAAACACGACCTTGTGGCCAGTATTTGTTGTTTCACCCGTTGTAACTTTATCTTTCCAACCATTTTCATCATTCGCAAACATTTGCAAGGCTTTTGAAGCTTCCTTTAAAGACTGAAAACTAACTGCTAAGCGATGAGGATGTACAGTGTACCTCTCACAAAGAGAATAACATATATCGTCTTTGAGGAGCTCGTCATCATCTGGTTTCATAGCGAGAGATCGAGCGAATTTACTTGCCATTTCTTTCAAAGCAGAGTTGGATGAAGCAGATAATGTCAATATTCGGTGGGTAATACGTCGAGATGGAATAACTGGACTTGGTCTCTGTATAGCTTCTCGTAGGATCAGATGGGCATTTGTACCTCCAAAACCATAGGAAGAAAGAGCAGCTACCCTGGGCTTGCCCTCCTCAGTCTTCCAAGGTTCTTTCACTAACTGAACCATCATTTTTCTTTCAGACATTTTAAGTTGCGGCTTGACTTCGTGGACGTTGATGGTTGGAACAAATTGAGCATTCTTAATCATCAAACAGCTCTTTATTAGTCCGGCCAAGCCAGCCGTTGACTCTGTGTGGTTGATGTTTGATTTCACCGACCCAAGACGAAGTGTTCTTGTACTACTGTTGCCATAAACGGCGGATAAAGAACCCATTTCAACCACATCTCCAATAGCCGTTCCCGTGCCATGTGCCTCTATGTATTGTATATCATCCTTGGTAAAACCTGACTCTTCGAGAACCTTTTGGAACAAGGCGGCTTGAGTTATTTCACTTGGTGCTGTTATTGGTACTGCTGTTTGTCCGTCGTTGTTCATGCCACAAGCGACGACGTCCGCATAAGTATCATCTCGATCTTCTAAAGCTGTTTTGCTTGGTTTAATAACTACGGCAGCAACACCTTCTCCTCTACCATATCCATCTCCTTTTACATCAAAACTTTTGCAGCGACCGTCTTCGGCTAGCAATCCAGTTCTGCAGCACGCAGTGTGAAAATGTTGGCCTGTCAAAAGAATATTTGATGCACAGACTAAGGCCACATCGCATTCACTAGTTTGAAGATGTGCATACGCGATATCAAAAGCGGTGAGTGAGGATGAGCATGCTGTATCAACGGTTAAACTAGGACCAGTTAAGTTGAGCGCAAACGATATGCGGTTGGAAACTATAGAATCTGCACATCCAGTCGAAGCGAACTGGTCAATTTCACGAATGTTGGCTGCATCGATAACGAGAGCACCAAAGTCTGAATTCATCAATCCAACATAAACACCTGTTCGACATTGTTGTAAATCTTCTAAACGAAGGCCAGCGTCTTCTATTGCTTCGTAAACAACTTGAAGAAGTATTCGTTGTTGAGGATCCATTGAACGACATTCTGCGGGAGAGATTCCGAAAAACTGAGCGTCGAATTTGTCGATATTGTCCAAGAAGGATCCTGTCAATACGTAATGTTTTCCGGGAACTTTTTTTCCCGGATTGTAGTTGTCTAAATACATTCTGGCATCGGGTCTGTCCGCTGGATACGAGCTGATACCACACCTTCCTTCTACCAACATATTCCAAAATGCGTCTTTAGAGTCTGCACCGCCAGGAAAACGACAACCTATCCCGACTACAGCAACTGGTGGGCGTCGCCTGGCATTGAGAGAAAGATTTGGCATTTGTTTCACCTTTGCTTTATAAGCAGCGCGTTTCTCTCTGCCTTTATACCATTTGTGGAGAACTGAATAAATACTCTCTTCTCGAAAATCAAACAATTTCCCCAGAATAGTTAGATAGACTGGTAAAATAACCAGGCCGTGTAACAATCCTAACACGACTATTCCTACAAACATCTTGAAGAATATGCGGAACACGATGGAGGATGCAAACCCTGTCGTCATCATTCCGAGAAATGTGCTCAAACCACCAAGAAAAACACTCCCGCCAACTCCCCCAAGTGCATCCACAACGCGGAGCTCAGGGGATTTAGCTTTGGATGACACGAAATGAAAAACAACATGTGCATTATAATCCACGGAGAATCCTAAAGCCATAACCAGGTTTATCATTGATATCGAGTTAACAGAGACGTCCCAAAGATACATAAGACCAAGCAGTTCAAGTATGATTGCAACGAAACCACATAAAAGGCATAATATTATAACGAAATGGTTCAAAAACAAAGTAGATATTAGAAGAATTGCAATACCAGCCACAATTAAATTTCGAATGGTTTCATCAAGCACTTGGGCGAACTGTTCGAAGTAGATAAATGATTGAGAAGCCGCAAATGCACCCAGATCAGAGGATTGGAAAAGATCTTCTCGTATGCTAATCATCATATCACGTTGAAAATTCGAGGATGGATCACTTTTGGAATATGCCTGAATCCGCGAAGCTGTTAGGTACGTCTTGTCTTCAGAAAATTTGACGTCGTTTGCAAATTTTCTATACTCTGGTGACACAATAAATCGTTGTAGACCATTGTAGAAATCTTCTTTGTCTGTTGTGCTGATATTGTTGGCCTTTCCCCACAAAAGGAAATCTGCCATCCATGAAGTAGTTTTTGAGGTGAAGTGTTTGTTGGTTTTAGCAATTTCTTCTAGATCTAAGTATTTTTGTTGAATTTCTGGGTTTGAGTAAGCTATCGGATTGGAAACAATAATATTAACTTCTACTTCGACGTGAAAATGTTCCTCGTATACGTTGAGGAATGTCCGGTAGTGAGAGTTGTCGGTCGTTAACAACTGTCTGCTGAAAGTTTCATCTATGTTTAGGGCACCAAATATGCCGCCTGCGAGAAGAAAGAAGGAAAACAAGCAAACAAATACTTTGCCTGGAAAACTCGTTATAATTTTTCCCCAACCTTTCATCACGTTATCCAAACCATTCTTTCGAATACTTGAGCAACACATTACATTTTCAGGGCTCATGAGGCATGGCAGAATATCTCGACGTTTGGCGTTGATTCGTTTGACGTCAAACCACATACACCCAACGAAGAACGTGACCAGCATGATGAAGGCGAATAATATCGCTATTGCTGCGTATGCACAGAAAAAGCGAACTGCTGGAAATACGGAACGACAACTTACTGCAAATGCGACAAGATCTGTTAAAGTTGTCATAGTAATGGTTGGACCACTTCTAGCCATAGCGCCACTGACCACATGCATCGCGGGAATATTTTGACGAACCAAGTCGTTCAATTCATGGAGAATGATAAACACATCGTCTATGCCAATACTGACCACCAGAAAAGGTAGCACACCAACCATGTTCACAAATGGAACACCAACAAGCATTACAAAGCCAAGGGCACTTGTGACTCCCAGATAAATGGAGATCAACGCAGTGAAGCCTAATAACTGATGGCCGTATCGTGCGTCTCCACATCTTCCGTTGACAACAGAACTAAATATTCCCATGATAGTAAATGTAACTGCAAACAACTTTATGTCAGAACCAGTACTTTCAGACACGGAGTCGTCAAGGCTTCTTTCAGCAGCATAGAAAATGTTTGCACAAGTTGTGTTTTTTGAAAATTCTTCTACTCTCTGTAGAAATATTTCCTCCCATTTTAGGAGATCCTCTTGTTCTTCATCATCGATGTTTTCTTTCAGGTAATAGACCATTCTTAAAGCATTTGTAGCAGCTAAATTATCAGGCGTTGCTTTTTTGCCAAATATTGAGTTGAAATTATCAAAAAGCGTTCTTCCATTAGACATAAGAAATGAGTCGTTTCTTAGAACAGTTTTCGTACGTTCTACGATGGTTTTCAAATTCTTCTTTTGGTAATCAAATATTTGTATCGGATTGACGGAGGCGCATAAAGTGTTTCCCCGAAAACAAAACGTTTCATAATTTTGTATTCCTGTGATACCCTCGTGTAAATCTATCATTTCAGCCAAGCATTCTCGAGTCAAAACAGATTTGTTGTGCTTTGGTAGTACAATGATTTCCTCTTTTCGAAATTCTAGCTCAAATCCTGAATTTCTTGCTTTAATTAAATCTCGTGATGCATCGCTTCCTTCAGGCAAAAACAAATGTTTTACTCTCTTTTCAACGTCCAATGTGAAAAATCCAAACGTTAAAGCAATTGCGACTAACAGTGTAAGGAGTATCACGCGGGCTGGTCTTCGTGTGATTAACGTCGCAGATTTTTCAAAAAGCTTTTCGATCAATGTGATCGTCAATTTACGGAAGCAAGTCCATTGTTCTGAAAATAGCTGCAGACAATGTTTGGATGTTTTTTGGGTGCAATGTTCGATACTAACATCGACAGAAGCTTTCATGTTTCTAGAATTTGAAAGAAAATGGCGAAATGTTGGTTATATACTACCATGGATAATTATAAAACTTGATACGAAACTGAAATCACGCCGCAGTTGAGCCTTGCGATTGGATAATCATGAACTCTTTTTTTAATTGTGTTTCAACTGGCTTCATTCTACTTGAATTCCGACATGACAGCAACACGAGTTTTGCGACGCGAATTCTTCAACTATATTTAATTACAGAGGGTTCAATGCTGGTTTTGATGAGGGACAATTTCACGTATTGTCGCTGTAAGTGCATTTTATAAATGTGATACATTATCGTCAAGTTTCCTCAATTCTAAACTGCCCAGTAGATTTCATCAATTTTACATAAGGCGAATGGTCAATGAGCCTTTCACATTGAACTAAAACACTGGAACGCTTCCTCCAATGGGACTTGCCTACAATCGGTCGAAGCCTAGCCTGCGAGTGCTGCCGCCCGCTCCTCTCCTACCTCGAGAAACGAAAGTACGTTTATATGCCCTGAGTCTTGATTCTGGGCATCACTTCTAATTCGACCATCTATAATTACTCCGATCCGGCGTAAGCGGCAGAGTTGAAGAATGACTCGTGTTTTTTTTAATTTTTGTTATTATTATTATTATTGTGCGTCGCAAGTCTGGTGTGGCGCGAAATATATTTTAAAGCTCCCTGCCAACCTGGTACCCAGGGCCTGTACCTAATCGTATTTACCATCAGCCCAAGTAAGCGCCTTGAGCAGACGTCTCGTTTTACATAGATTATTGAGAATGGTAAACGTTTTGCTCAAGTCTGATAATCTGATTCACTGATCGGGATTTAAATCAATGGAATTAAAGATCAGTGGATTCAAATTGTAATTAATGTAATTTCAGTGACAATTTTCTACAACATGGCGTTAAAATGTTCAAAGAGAATTTAATATAGACATAAGTTATAATTAATAGTTCGAGGATTCACCACGTATGTTTATTATTGCAGAATGATAAACATTCCTGGTGTAACAAGTTGTGTCCTCAAACTAGTACTCATATAGTTATCGCCATACAAATGATACAAAACTACAAGAACCTTAACATTTATGAACTGTGGTCACTCTTTCTGGTCTTGTCAATAAAATATCTTGACCCTTTCACAACGTAACTTTCACAACGTAATGTTTTTTAAACGCCAAGTTTAACAGTGAAAATCCTTAAGAAAACAAGTGGCTCACTGGTCGAAAAATCACAGAAGGATTATTCATTCAAAAACTAAACCGGATTTGAACAATAAATATGAACAACTTAGCATAGCAAATTTCGTAGTGTAAATATATTTATCTTTATATTTTCTGACACGTTTCCAAAAAAATTCTTGTAACGATTCCAGTTGTTTTGCACATCAATTGTATGCTTACGCTAGCATGTGCGAGCTAATAGAGAGTTTTAGCAAAGAGTACGAGTACGAGTACGAAATTCGTCATTTTTGCACGAAGCACTCGATGCACGCT
>JAODVM010085764.1:0-16862 GCA_025400095.1 Phenganax marumi | reverse complement strand
AAACAACTCTTGAAAGACCTGAAATTAAGCAAGGAGATCGATAACTTGATGCCCCGAAAACGGCCAACAACTTTTTCGCAACCAACTCGTCGATTTTCATCCAACCGGTTTTTTCGTGGGCAGCCCGGGAAAGGCCCGGGCTTCCAAAACAATCCCTTCGGCAACCTCAAACGTTGGGATCCGAAACCACGCCGCAATCAACAGTCTCGCCCACAGCAGGGCCAGAACAACTAAAAACTCAAGGTACGTGCCTCGAGGTAACAACAGCTTTGCCTCGTATGCGAGTCAATTTTCAAATATCGCACTCCGAGGGGACTGCTCCACTCGCTGGCAGGCTAAAATATTTTCACTCAAATTGGCGTTTAATAACAAACGATCCGGTCATTCTGGAGATAGTACAAGGGTACAAACTCGAATTTGTGACACAGCCTGTTCAAAAGTCAAACCCAAAACAACTACATTTTTCGAAAAAAGAGCAGTCACTGATCGACGAAGAGATTCGAGACCTTCGCGCCAAAAAAGCCGTTCGAGTGGTGCAGCCCACCTCGGGACAGTTTATAAGCACTCTATTTACAGTCCCAAAAAAAGATGGGGGTTGTCGACCTGTGATAAATCTCAAAGACGTGAACCAATTTTTAAGTTATCATCATTTCAAAATGGAGGGAATTCACTTGCTACGCGACCTCCTACAACCGAACGATTGGCTAGGCAAAATAGATCTCAAGGACGCCTACTTTGTAATCCCAATTTGGGAAAACCATCAGAAGTTCCTTCGTTTTTTCTGGAAGGAGTCTCTGATGGAGTTTGCCTGCCTCCCGTTCGGCCTAGCGTCAGCTCCCCGGATCTTTACAAAGCTAATGAAACCAGTCACTGCTCTACTCCGGAGGGCGGGAATACGCCTCATAATCTATCTAGACGACATGTTGTTTATGAACCAATCACCCTCGGGACTCCGTCGGGACATGTCAACAGCTTTACACTTGCTCGACAACTTAGGTTTTGTAGTGAATCAGACCAAATCAATGTTCACTCCTTCACAAACCTTGGAGTTCTTGGGGTTTCAGGTGAATACCCTGAACATGACCCTAGTTCTACCCCAAGCCAAAGTCAAGTCAATACAGAGTTTGTGTGCTCAGATGATAGAGCAAAAAGAGGTCTCTGTTCGAGAGGTGGCTCGATTAATAGGGAAGCTTACCGCTTCTCTTCAAGCGATTTTCCCTGCTCCACTGCACTATCGGCATCTCCAGCGTCTGAAAAACAAAGCCCTCCAGTCGGGGGGAACGTACGATTGCCAAATAACTCTCAATCAGGAATGCTACGAGGAACTTCAGTGGTGGTTAGCCCATTTAGATGCTTGGAATGGCAGGGCCATTCTAACTCCCCCACCCGATTTAGTTGTGGAAACAGACGCTTCCACGCAAGGCTGGGGAGCCGTGTGCAATGGAGTAAGGATTGGGGGACTTTGGTCACAAACGGAAAGGTTGTGCCACATCAATTGTCTAGAACTGTTGGCAGGGGCCTTTGCCATCAAAAGTTTTACGAAAAACAAAATATATTTACATGTCCACCTGAGAATGGACAACACAACAGCCATAACATATATCAACAAACTGGGGGGGACCCACTCTCCAGTTCTCTCCAACCTAGTGGCTCACTTGTGGACGTGGGCATTGGAGAAGGGCATGATTCTGAGTGCCGAACATTTACCAGGGATATGGAACACACAGGCCGATCAGGAATCCAGGTATTACCACGATTCCAGCGATTGGAAACTCAGTCCAGAGATTTTCCGTGCTCTGATGAAAATTCGGGGTCCATGTCAGATAGATTTGTTTGCGAATCGCCTAAACACACAGCTTCCGATCTTCTTCAGCTGGAAACCAGATCCCCAGAGTCTAGCCTCAGACGCTTTTCTACAGACGTGGTCTCCGGGGAGACATTACGCATTTCCACCTTTTTGCCTGATTATGAAAACAATAGCCAAAGTTTGGGAGGAAGGAGGCGAAATTGTCTTGATCACTCCAGTGTGGCCAACACAGGCCTGGTACCCAGTAATTCTGGAGATGTTGATATCTCCACCAGTTCTTCTTCCCCAATTTCCCGACCTTCTAATGGGCCCTTGGGGGGAACAACACCCTCTGATTATGAACAACACCCTGTTTCTGGCCGCATGGACTGTATCAAGCAGTCAATCTCGGCAGAAGGAATTTCAGACAAGGCTGCCAAGCTCATCTTGGCATCTTGGAGGCCAGGCACAAATGCAATTTACAACTCAGCCTGGCTTAAATGGGATAGCTGGTGTAGCGAACGAAAAATTAATTCACTTTGCCCCTCTTTGGGAAATATAATTGATTTCCTGTCTGACAATTTCGAATTAGGGTTACAATACAGAACTATCAATACCTATCGATCTGCCTTGTCGAGCGTGATATCTCCAATTGGGGGCTTTCCAGTAGGTCAACACCCTTTAGTCATCAGGTTAATGAAAGGGATTCAGAACGCACGCCCTGCAATGCCTCGATACCAGGCCTGCTGGGACATCAACAAGGTTCTGGAATATATTAAGACTTTACCAGAGAACGATAACCTGACTCTAAAGACCCTAACGGGAAAGCTCGCAACCCTTATGGCCATCACAGCCCCAAAACGTTCCTCAGAGTTACAACTTTTAGATTTACGATTTTACAAAAAACTGCCTGAAGGTGTTGTGTTTAGTCTTCCAGGCTTAACTAAAACCTCTTCGGACGTACGTTCAGTTTTCTTTGCTAGCTTCCCTACTGATAGCACTCTATGCGTCACTACTACCCTTGATGTATATCTTCAGAAAACAGCACAAGCACGACGCAGTCTATTGCCCTCCGACCCTAATCAACTTTTCCTTTCTTATCACCGTCCGTTCGGACCAGTCAAATCATGCTCTATCGCACGATGGATAAAGACCTTTCTTGGGGGTGCAGGCATAGACACCGATATGTTTAAGGCGCATTCAACACGATCCGCCTCAACTACCAAGGCCCATAATCAGGGGGTTTCTATAGCGGATATCCAACGCATGGCCGACTGGTCTACATCTTCCTCAACTTTCAAACAATTTTACTATAAGCCTGTGTTTGCGTCTAATTTTGGTCATGCAGTGCTGTCCCAAGAGCAGAACTAGAGGTCTCGTGGGCTTTAAACAAGCATTGTTATATCGAAACTTCTGTGTTTGAAATATAATTGAAGATTTTGCAAGGGCGCGAAGCGCCTGAAGTAAAGTCGAGATTATATGAGAACACAGAAGTGAGATATAACAATCCCTCCCTACCCTCCCTCATGGTTGAGTACACGCACATTATGCTTGACGCAACCTTTACTGGTTTAACGTGTCATCGATCCTTCCAGGTTAGATGCTCTTGTTTTTGGAGCACGTTTCTACATGTTGACCCTCGACAGACTGCATTGCTGTACACCGTTCACCGTTGAAGTTGTACGTGTTCTGTTGCTGTTTCATGGTTTGGCATCGTTTGGCTAGCTGATTCGAACTGACGAAGCTTGCAGCGAATGGGGAACTGGGTCGTAGTTTTTTACCTTATATGGTTATTACTTTAAATTAGCTGTATTTTGCGAGTTTTGAAGAATAAAGCATTGTTATATCTCACTTCTGTGTTCTCATATAATCTCGACTTTACTTCAGGCGCTTCGCGCCCTTGCAAAATCTTCAATTTTTCTGCCACTTTAGAGACGCGGGTACAAATAGAGTGCATTGCCTGTCAATACTTTAGAAACTTTGAAAGCAGCAGTGGAACATTATAAACAATCTCTTTGCTTATTTTGAATTCAAAGTTCGTAATAACAAACGAAATCATGCCCGTACATACTTTTCTGTTTCGAATAGTAACGGTGCGCCAATCCGGAGACCCGGGTTTTTCAGTGTCTAAAACTCATGGATTCGACATTCTTTTTTTTACATTGTTAGATTGCAATTGAAGCACACACAAGACTTCAAAAATCATAACACGAAAAAGGATTGAAGTATATTTCTTACCACTAAAATTCCAAAATGTGTCAAATGAGTGCAATTGCAACGAGCTCGTCCGTCACCAACCAGTTCATATACGCAGCCATCTTGCGACCAGTCCCCAACGCCATCATTTGCGTTGAAGTCCCAATAAACGCAGCTACATGCGTGTGCTACGATTTTATTTGTTATCTTGAACTCGATGACAACTGGATCTGACAAGTTCTTCACTTCATCTCCCTATAAAATAATGCAACAAAGTCTTTATTATTATTAGAGAAGCTGCAAGATAGTTTATTAATTTACTGTTTCCGAGAAGTTTTCGTATCACGAGTAAAATCGGCTGATTTAATATTTGTTTCTCGTTGCAACAAACTGTTTTCATATTGCTGCGATTCGTCTTTAAAGGACGAGGAAATAGAATAGTGCAGTTTATTACGTACAATTCCTGACCTTCACGTGGACACCTTAATTCCAGATAATTGAATTTGGTGGCATAGTTTATTTATACAATCCTTTGCGGACATACACTGTCTAACAATCGCATAGGTAATGCTTAATTATGTAGAAAATGGAAAGCTATGACACAAAGACAATAAACCATTTTCCTTTAAGTCGCTTTGCCCGCACTTGCAGGGCGAACATACGCTACACTTGCACTTTAGCTCACGAAGTAAAGCTACAGTGACAAAAAATTACTTTACGGTTATTGGGCATGATAAAAACTTCAGTGTGCAGGCCTACAAAACTTAATGCAAACATAGGGTCAGTGGCGTAGCTAGAGGAGGGGCAGGGGGGCGACCGCCCCCCCTCTGGACGTTTGTGGTGTAGTTTGTCGGAAAATTTTGACACTTGTCGGAAAACCGAACGATCACGAACGGCAAAGTAATACCACAACTATAACATACATTCATATGACAAATATATTAATATTCTTTTCTCACTAAAGAAGTGTTGATTTTGATATGCTGTTTTAAAAGGCAACGTATTTGATGCCGCTTTCTACGCATTCAAATAAAGCCACGCCCATTTGGCCGCGCCCTTTTTTCGGAAATTCTCAACCCTTGCCCCTTCTCAAGAAATTTCTTGCTACGCCACTGCATAGGGGTAGGGATGGGGTTAGGTAAAGGGCAAAGTCCGAACTTTTCATGGTCCGACAACTACATAATAAGAGGGGATGTATTAAATTGATATACGCACATACTTACATAACTTATTTAAGATAGCAATAAACAAGATGTTTAAGACGAAATTATGAGGTTAACCCTGTATGACAAATCTCAAACTTAATATTACCATAAAAAAGACTTACAAATAAGTTACTAACCCCAACCAGAGTACACTACGTTTTTAAATCTCTTCTCAAAACTGCTGAAGGCTATTTGATTCTGCAGTTCCTGGCGAAAGTTAATTCCAATTGCTGAATATTCTGATCAGAAAATGAATATGGATAGCAGTTGGATTTGCAGCTTTATGATACAACTTTCTACTGATGGTTTGTTCTAGTTCGATTGTCTTTAGTATATTCAAAACAATTCATAAGCATTCCATGAGTGATTAGTGCTCTCTACGTTTCTCTACCCTTGGCCGTTTTGATACGCAACAATGTTCTTCATGGGGCATTTCTCCTCGTTTTTGCAGCAATGCAAGGCGCGAAGCCCTGCGTTGAACTTTATTAATTGCGGTGATATCTGTTGTAAGGTAGGGCTCCAAACTGGGAGGGGGCTACATTCAATAGTAGGTTCTACAGGTGTCTTATATAAAGTGAGGATATTTGTATTTGTAAATACAAATACAAACAATTTTTATTAGAATCCATTTACATAAACGCTATTGCCTGGCCAACAACGATAACAGTGAAGGTAACTACATTACAGTGATTGCAAAAATGCTAATAACAGTACTTACTAACACTATTTATACACTACTGTTTTGGTAATTCTTGTTTTAGATGCTTCAAAATTGAAGATTGCAGTTTTTTATATACAAAGGATCGGCATTGTTAAACAGAAAAAGAGGTTTGTCCAATATATTCATTCTTATAAAATTACGATATCGGCTTTCAGTACTATTATATAATGTAGTTCTAATACAGCGTACAATGGAATAAGAAAAGAATATCGTTTTCTATATACATTGCAACTCACAATGATCACATGTTTTTAGGTTTTCAAGTATTTTGGGACAACTACATCTTTCAGTCTCAATTCTTGCATTGTGATTCCCCATTCGAAATTTCGCAATGGCTTTACGATGATCCTCATTCTTGATGAACTCCAAGAATGAGGAGCATTTGGTAACGTGTTTGAAAGCAGAACAAAAAGCAAGTTTTCTATTTGAATCCATCATTTGGATTTGATCTAATTAAGATTAATGTTCTATATTTTTTCTCACTTCAGTTTTCTGTATTTATCTTAATCACTCGTACCTGCATTGTGTTGCTTCTGTGTTTTGGTAAGCGTATGGTCTCGTTTACGAACGACATGAAACAAAGCTTGTTACTCAACAATCCAGGGGCCAGGGGCTGATTATTCGAAAGGTGGATAGTGCCATCCCTTGGGTATTGATCTTTGTAACGTTCATAAAACTGGACAAAACATGCCGAAACGTCAATTTTGATCAACGATATAAATATTACAGACTTTAATCTGTCTATATCACTCGTAATTTTATGTTATAAAGATCAATGTAAAATTTTGCGAAGGCTACGAAAAATTGCTATACATGCAGTAGATAGCGCTATCCACCGTTCGAACAACCGGCTCCAACTATTTAGGGATCCGCAGGCATTGATAAGCAATACTACTCCCCGGTAAATTTTAAAGATGTATCGAAAATTTCAGTACATTTTCAAAAATTGTTGATTTTAAAAACAATCGGCCAGTTTCGTTTCGAGAAGCACCGTTTGGAGCTCTGTCATTCAACCCAAAGTAATATTTCTGCAATTGTGTGTGTCTAATCAGTTTTCCATGTAACAAAGTCAGTTTTCTCGTACACATCCCAAATTTTTGAATTATATTGCAAGACAGGACATAAGAGAGTGTCAAACAGTTTGTTGCATGCTATGCTAGGGAGTTAGTAAAATTCAAGATATCATTTCGTTTTAATGACGGAACGTCGCGTTTTTCAAATGACATATGCTTTGATTAATCCAAAGTATACAATATTACTTCATATTTAACGCATCCAATCAAAACAGCATGATTGTGCAACGTGAGCATAATACTTATCGTCGTATCTCACCGTGCTTCATCGTGTACTGAACATGCAGTTTTTCGTCAGTCATGCATTAAGGTCGAAATTATTCGCGGAATGGTCTATTTGTGATAAATAGGTATTATATTATTTAGTTCCAACAGGACAAAACCTTATCAACCTTCTTTACCCTAACTCTTACGAGTTGAATACAGAATGAATTCCTGGCATGATGAACTCCTACGTTCCTCACGCTATCGACACACCCATTTTATGCAACTTAGATGCAATCGCAATGCTGGTGCATCAACATCAGCTTTCCTACTATGGAGGGTATTTTCCGCCAAAATTAACAAAAGAATTTTGTATTTCAGTTTCTTGATTTTGTTCTTTACTTTGCGCTTTCTGACCGTAAAAAATCGAATTTTGATGTTCACAATTCGTTTTTGCACTTCTGTCTTTGCATTTTGTTATTAGACATTGCATTATGATGACGTAACATTATTCGTGACACTCAGAACACGAATTTTGACTTTTTTTTAATGATAATTTATTTCCCGCCGAAAAACACTAATTTCTAGCAAAAACATTTTAAAATTGTTGAAATACAAGATTATTGCGGAAATACAAGAATATCAAGAGATTATAAATCTTCTTCGCAGTTCTAAATTGCAAATTGCATAACAGAACTTGAAAGAGGTCCTGATTGAGACTACAGCATTTTTTGCATCGACTCGCTTTACCACACTTCTCTAAGATTTGCAGAAGCATTTGAATTGGATAGTGCCGTACTTCATTTAGTTTCAGGGGCAAAAGATTTAGTCCTTGAGGGTCATGATGGTACAGAGTTATTCAACTCGTTTATATGGCCGCAATTATTTACTGATCAACCAGAGCGACCAAAGCTTGAAATTCGGAGGAGATTCTTCGTTTTCTACTTAAAAATAATTTAAAATTAAAGATATTGCAACTCTTGTTGAACGAACAGTGGAAAGAAGCCGAACGAATGTGGTTTAAGAGTTGGGCCGTTATCAGTTGTTCCTATCTGCGCGTGCGCATTTAAGTGTTTTTGACAGTTTTGTAGTTGAACGCATGCGTAGTTGCACCACAACAATGGCCGTTCTATGATATTCAACACGAAGAATCCCAAACTTTGGAGAGGTTGTTCTTCCATTTGTGCAACTATTTCGCTTGGGGGGAAGTGGATTCTTACTAAGTAAGTTCTAATCTATCGATTCATGTAAAAATTATGTGGTCACACGAGGGGTGCTACGGAATTTGTTTTCTAAGCATATTTTCGACCCTCGTCCAACGGCCTATTGGATTTAGGGACCTTTGAAAGACGTTGATATGTATATTTTTTATTAGATGGAGATAACAGAAAAGAATGAAGATGAAGTGGCGATATTAATGAACTACCTTACCCGTCATTCGAACGCCACTGTTAATCTTGTCAAAGATGGTGCAGATTTGCTGGAAAAGTTGGTGGAAAACGCGACAAATTTAACAAAGGTTGGTACCTTCAAAGAGAAGGTAAAAATTAATTCTGGGAAAAAACGAAACTCAACGATGGGTCACCCTCAGGAATTGTCTTTATGGCCGTTTAATGGAGGTGACCGCTAAGTAGAGGCACGCAAACAGTTTAAGTTGAAGTCGATGACTTTGGAAGCTGTGCCATGTGTGAATGTTAATGTACAGCAGGCATTTTGATTTCATAAGATTGTAATAGCGATGGGTTTCACTACATTTTTTTATTCAAATGTTTCTTGCAGCTGACAAATGAGTTACTGAGTTCTGTCAGTAATGTAATGAATGCACCTCCAGACGTGCTTACTGCAGCGAATAAAGAGCACAAATCAACAGCTAAGTAAGTTGTTTTGCTATTTAATTCACTTCATGAAAGCATATTCACATGTTTTGGAAGATGATTCTGTAGTAGATATTTAGTTTGTAACACTATTCTTCTAATCCAAGCTTCGAGGCCTGTTCCTCTGACCGAGATTTTACGCTGAAAAATTTACGAGAATGCGGTATAGCAGTTTATTTTTTGCGCTATTGTGTACTTTTGTTAGCTGAATGTTCTGTCAAAAAGTGAAAGCAGTTCAACTTTTTAGGTCACGGCGCTTACCATGACTTAGAAGGCCTTTTGGACGGCTACTGTCGGGGGACAGTTTCGTTCGGGTTTTTAAACTACTTTGATGATTGTTAAATCTCCGTTTACGATGTTTTAGATGTATTAAACGTATTAAGTTGATTGCTATTTTTGAAGATGAATACTACATTTTGTTACATATACCTGCAGTTGGAACATAAATGTCCACAATCTAGAAAGGGCACTAATGGCTTGGGGGGGGGGGGGCATTTCCGGTGTGGTGGCTAGGTTCAGGAAATTTCAAAAAGGTCATAAATTTAATGTTTTTTTTGGGAGCGTTTTTTTAGAGTTCCGCAGTAAGCAAGCAAACACAAGGCGGAAGTAACTGTACTTTTTGACCTTATTTCGAATCACATTTCTAGAATTCTAAATAACGTCGGAAGAATAATGGATGAAATTGATTTGGTCGGAAAAAAGTTCCTGCGAGAAAATCTGACAAATTTGGTCGCCGAGGCTTGGGATGTAGCTAACATGACCCGTGACCTTACATTCAAGAGTTACGAACCAGAAAACGATGTCACTGATGGTAGCTTGGTTTCAGTCACCTTACCAGGATCTCTACTTCAGCGGTACACAGAAAAGAGAAGAATCGCCTTTGTGAGTTTTTTCAATGATAAACTCTTTCCTCAAAAGCGAATGGTAAATAGCAAGATAGTTTCCGCCAGTGTTAAGGTGCGTAATTTTAAATGTTAGTTTGCAACAATCGTCATAACGAGGCCGGTCATTGCACGCATTCGCCCTTATAAATTGAAGCCTTATAAGGCATATCTGTATTCATGCTATTTGATACATTGACCTGCGGTCTATACGTGCGATATGTGTGCAATCTTTTCTGTTCTTCGCGGGCGCGCTACCGTCGGGTTGGAAGTCTGCAATTGTCACTTGGCTTTATAAAGAGAGCAAAAGAGAGAAAAAAACTATAGCCACATATCGTTGAGTTAGCAAGATAGGTAAAAAAAAGTAACATCTAGAGTTACTGACTTCTGGTCAAGACTAAATATATCTTTACTTCAATTCTATTTGCGTATCTCAATCTGCTTTTACGCAGTTACCTCCGTGTTATGACGATTGGGCTAAATCAAGACACAAGTCAAAACCGACAAATATTAGTGTATTTGATTTTTCTAAGGTTCTTGGTAGCATTCCACATGAACGTTTACTTCTACGGTACTACTCTTACCGTGAATTGCATGTGAGCTTGGACACGCCTTCTCAAAACATGTTCTCATTGGACGCTTAAGTTTGAACGTTTACCGTTAGGAATTCTAACTTTCTGCTCGAAAGTCAGCAGCTTTCATCAGTTGATCACTCTCGTATTGATGTTTGTTTTCGGCGCACTATGTATAGGGTGAATAAATACGGGCGAAATTACAAAAGTGGAGCTGCACTTTGTACGGACTTTAAAAATAGAATAATAGAACTGGCGCAATTCAGGACGTGCAGCGATATAAGTCGGCGTGTTGGAGTAAGTCCAACGACTGTGTCAAATATAGTAAGACGATATCGTGAGACTGGGAGTACAAATCGTCGACCAACGTCAAATATAGGAAAATGTTCTAAAGTTTCTTTTAACGATTCAGTCCTGTTGGAAACAATTGTTCAGGCACACCCTTCATCCTCTTTAGATGAACTGAAACACATTTTATCTGTACGTGTACGGACAATGTGGTACTCTTTCTAGCTCAACGATATCCAGACATGTTAGAAAGCATATGCCGAGTAATATACCTTATTCGAGGAAGCGAATAGAAAAGTTAGCATCGGAACGTTTCACACACGAAAATATGATATACACCCAGTAATATATCGACCATTTGGCACATAAAGACCCCGCAACGGTTAAATTTTTTGACGAATCCGGTTTCCAGCTCCCTTCCGCAGATCATCGAAATTATGGTTATTCCTATGTTGGAGAGCCCTGCGTAGAAATTCGTCGTTATTTGTCCACATGTAATCATACCCTCAACTTAATGAATGGGCTGGATGGTGTAAAGTATGCCAACGTAATTCAAGGTGCATCAAATTCATTGGAGTTTTTGAGATTTTTTGACGAGGCGTCGACCGCCACCTGTCCTGCAACGCAGCGCCCAGCGCTAGAAGTCGGAGATACTGTAGTTGTCGACAATTTGGCTGCTCATCACGGTGATGCTGAAAGAGCTCTGAGAGAATATTTTGACGATTTAGACATAGAACTGTTGTTTACACCAGTGTATTCGCCCGATTTAAATCCAGTTGAAGAAGTCTTTTCAAAGTTAAAATGTTTGCTAAAATACCGATACCAGAACATCGTATTTGACAATCTTGAGTATGCAATTTTGAAAGCTCTCGCTGATGTAACTGTAACTGATCTGTACGGCTACTACAGACAAGTTGGCTATTTGCTATGACGTTACATTCTATAACGTACCCTAATACCAGTATCAAGTATAATAGTACGTACACATATAACTTTGTTATTAAGAATTACATTTTTCGCTTATTTAGCATTCTAAGAAAAAGAACTATAATTAGCATGAGTAGTTACATGTTTGCAACGTTTACTAGTTTTGAAACTTTTGATAACCGTGAAAACATTTTTGAAATTGTTACAAAACAATGCGCAAAAAGAATTCAGCGCTAAGAAATAAAACCTCACGACCACAATTTCATCAAAACGTTGACGATTTCAATTCAAACAGAAAATGTGCCTTCAATAAATAATGTGCAGCTTCGTTTGATTGGCGGGGGAACCTGCGACAAACGTGCCAAGACAAACAAATAAAGAACAGGATTCACTTGCGATTTTGTTCCTCGATTTTGTATCTCTGATATATGCCGTCGCGTGTATTTATATAATTGTGCACAATCACAATCAAAATATTCAAGTTTCATTGAACAAATGAACATTTTTAGTCAATCTAATCAACAAATAACAACACATGAGGTAATCAATATAAACACAACTAGGTAATGACTGTCAAATTGTCCGACTGTACAGGCACAAATTCAAATTACATGCAGTGATGTCCATTTGGCAGTAGAGCATCAAACAATATCAACCTAATAGCGGTAAAATAGCAGTGCATAAACAAATCCACATAGTCATCAGAACAGTTCATAATCTCATTTTCGACTGACGCTACCCGCCAATGACAAAAGAATATTGGCAGCGTCGTCGTCGTTATCATATGAACCACTGTCATTGATTTCGTTTTCTTTATTATCATCTAATCTAGATTCAAGTAATGATAGTCGTTGTGCCATATTCAGCTGTTCAGTTTCTTCCTCCTCCGTGAATGGCTCGGGTAAATATGAGCATTCACGGTTTCCGTAGTTTGTCGTAGAAGTAAAACCGACTTTTCGTGCAGCGGGAAACTTTACGCCGTGAGACACGAGTGCTTGCTGAGTAGCAGAAAAATTTGCTTCTTTATTGAATGTATTTTGAGAAGAACGACTACACGATGATGGGAAGAGACCACGTCGACGACCACTCTCACAAGATTACGTTTCTCTAGCATCGACTTGATGGTCTCACGATTTGGCACACCTGCTCCTTTCACAGACTTCTTCAAATATGCCACGTCTTGCTGAATCTTGAGCCAGTTTTTTGCGCCTTGTTCAAAATAATCATCAGGAAATACGTCGAGTAAACTATCCTCAAGGGCTTTATTTGCTGAACATTGTACACGACCATATGAATCTTCGCGTGCCTTTAATTCTAGCTGCAGTTTGGACACAGAGGACTCTAAAGAAGAAATTTGCCTTCACTTTTGCTGTAGCGAAAGCTTTTCTTCAGTATGTTTCGTGAGATCACCGCAGAAAAACGCTGACTCACATTTTGATAGCTGACATGTGCGTACGCTATGATTCCGGTTATGACATTTCGAACAGCGTTGTCCAGTATCGCCAACGTTCCTCGCGGCTTCTTCAACATTGGACATTATTTCCTCGACTTCGTTATGTAAGAAATTGATTTCAGCGTGCTTATCTACAATTTCTCGACGTTTTTCCTCGATATACCTCTCAGCTGGAGATAAAAAACGTGCTGAACTAGCCGTAGAACAGAGTTGTTGTCTGTCATCTACAGCTGTCACAGCAGCATTAGTTTCCAAAACATTTCTTTTTCTGTCTGGTGAAATAATATCCCCTGCAGACGATGAAGGCAAATCTTTTCGTTTAGTTTTGCGCTCTGGTGTTTTCAGCTTTGTGACCATGTTTAAAATAAGCCTCTTGTGGCCTTCTGGTATCCCAAAAGACGTCAAACCTTCGTCGTTTATATATTTTAGGCTCTTCGTTGATGTAAACCCATTGTTTCTCAGACATTTTGAATATTGCATAAGATCTTCGTCAATATCTTCCAAGAATTGCTCTATACTCTTAAGATCCTTCGCCATTTTATTTAACTCATGCTGACACCGCAGTGAAAGTTGACAAATTGAAGGGCAAACATTGAAGTATGACGTTTGCTTTGAACATGTTTAAAAGGGGCGTGTCCAAGCTCAAGTGCAATTCACGGTAATACTTATTAATATTCAATTGCAATTTTGAAGCCTGAATAAAAGAAACACCGATCGAAATGAACGAGAAAGCGTGAGTGCTAAATATAATGCTAAATGCCTAACGAAACAAATTGGGCAGTTATCTACTGGGCGGAATTATATCAAAGCAAGAACATAACGATTATCGGTTTATGTCGATTAATCGGCCGATTATATGTGGTAATCGGCCACCGATTAATCCGCAACGTTAATCGGCTATTTTCGCAATCGGCGCATCTATAGATGACAGTCTTATTTAAAATCTAAGTTTGCACTGAATATACTCAATTGTCATTAAATTTACACAACTTCTGTTCAATCTACAGCTCTGGCATGTAGACCAAATTCCGAGATGAAATTACTATTAAAGTGCTATTTATTGCTGTAATAAAGAAGTTAAAATTGACGGTGGTTGTGCGTAGTATCAACCGTAACGCTTAGTTTTTCAATTTTTCCTCGCTTCTTTGTTTTGCGGCCAAAAGTTATACGGTATTGAGTCTCGGCAAAATTAAACCCTGGTTTCCATATGGTCGTAAACGAAGAGTCACGACATCTCTGAACAGCTAAAATTGCTATCTTCTAAGCAGTAGATTTTATAGCAAACATACATATTCCTTACTAATACTTGCTTTACTAATACCTCGTTCGAAACTCTTCTATTTCGGCTAATAAGAAAGATCGTGACTCTACAAACCAGGCTTAACCACGCTAGAAAAAGCTTGGTCGCTAAGTTTTGAGAAAGTCTACGCGGGACTTCCTAAAAAATCTCCTCTTAATTACAAGAACCAATAAGACCGCTTTTCAGTGATGTCCGTTGCCTGTTTTGTCAAACGAAACTGTCGCTCGGGTCCGTTTGAAACGTCATGGATAATGAAGGGTTTCAGCTGATTATCTATTGCTTTTAATACAGTAGCGCGACATTTGAAACAGTCCTGAGATTGTTCTGATCACTAGTCACTGATTGTACTAATCACTGATTGTACTAATCACTAGTCACGCGTTATCACGCGTTATCAACAACAGGGCATTTGATATATTATATACCTCCTCAGCACCGATCTCACTTGGAACATGTTCAAATGTCTTACTGGTTGGAGAACCATTATCATGAACTTCTTCTACAGCAACATATGCTTCAGTGGGCAAGCCAAGTGCCTTTGGTTTTGCATCAGTTATCACAAGCACAGAGTTATTGCAATAGCGTTGAACAAGTTCATTGACTTTTATATCATTCTGGCGAAGCTTTGGCCCTGTGTGATACCATCCAACAATTTTCTCGCGAGCATTGACTTTTTTGAACATGGTATACATGTTTTCCAAGTAATCGTGGTCTAAGTACCAAACGTCAACATCACGATCATCGTCGTCAAATGGAACTGCAAAGCTGTTAGAGACATCTAGTACGTCTTTACGATTTGATCCAAGCAGTACCCCAACCACTCTTCGTTGACTTCCAGCCGTACTCACGCGATTAAAATGGTCAACGACACTCAACAAAACCAAAGGATGGACGACGACCTTCGATATGCTTTCCGTGGAAGGCGGCATGACGAAAACCGTTTAAAATATGCAGATTTTTCACTCTTTCTATCTAGATAAGCAAGCGCATTGTTTAAATTCTAATATGTAAGTTAGCACCATCAAACAACTTTTAGACCACGTTCACACGGGACTCGACAAATGTTTGTCCGGATAAGTCTTAGTACTGATACAAATGTCCAAGGAATCATATTTTTTCTTTTTTGCTTGTATTTATACACATCTGTGCTGACGCCAAACTATAAACGGCTTCTGACATCCTGACCCATGCTAATCTAAAGTCCCAACAGTATGGAAAATTATAGAGAAAGACGAACGAAAGACAATCTGGCTTCATTCCAGGATCAAACACGGTAGCCTGCGCAGACACTCACTGCTTTTGAATAAGATTACTTGGGAGACGCGAAGCATTATGGGGCGAGTCTGCGCAAGTGTGAGCATGAGCACTAGCAATGATACCAGCGAATCACGTGTCATGTGATAACTATGTATGTCGAATATTGCGCTTATTTGCGGGAAGACGCCAATTTGTTTTATCTTCTGTTTGTCTCGAATCTCAGGCTTTAGCCATACAATTGACTGAGAGAATACCAATTGGACAAAATACAAATGCGATACCAGAATTGCATTAAATTACATTACTGGATCACTTCAGTTTAAAGTTGAAAGTTCATACCCTTCGGTATAACGACTCTCGTTCCGAAGTTCGCAAGTTCGTTGCGAAGTTCAGATGTTCGTAATGAGATTCAGAAACCGGTCTGTGAACTATACGATCAGCTACTGTTGTTGCTTCACTAGCCAATCAAAGGCCTTGTTTACAATTGCTTCTGAATTTTATCATGAACTTTTAAACTTCTCAAAAAAATTGCGAGCTTCGGAACGAAGTTCCGAACATCTCGACTAGAGAACAAGCATTGAACATCTCTGACTGAGAACAAGCATTATAACGCGGACGGGACAAACGGAATTTTTTCAGTGCGTATAACACAGTGAACTCAATAAGACTGGAACGACCCTGATAGATAGATAGATAGATAGATAGATCATTTATTAAAATACCCATTTGCAGCGAAAGCTGAATTACAGGGATTATTAACTATAAAACAAAACCCATGTATATCCCATTATGTAAAACAGACAGATTTAAAGACAGCTTTATAGTTGCTGGAGCTCGTGCATATAATGAAGCTATAAATAAGAAATCTTAAACCTGCCTCAGTAGTATTTTTAATTTAAGGTTTTTAATTAATGTAATAACATGATTACCTCGGTTTCCTTTGTTCTTACAGGGACGTTAACTAACGTATTTCCCATGAATACTAAATGAGGGATATTTAGTTCTAAACATCCCTCATCTATACATTCACGACAGAAGTTTTGAACTAGACAGATTCACTGAACCAATTCAATTGCAAACTTCAAAAACAAAAAGCTTCCTCCTATTGTTTAATCCCTCAGTGAG
>JAODVM010085542.1:0-16869 GCA_025400095.1 Phenganax marumi | reverse complement strand
GAAGCAAATTTTGTTTCCGCAACAATGTTTCCACAGGTGGGCAAACAGGGAAACATTTGAGGAAACATCACGAATCACAAATGTTTCCGCAACAATGTTTCCTAGTTTGCCCAGGGCTTTAGTATATAGATAGTCTAGTTTCAAACCTTGAGCTGTACTGGAGCGCTAATGATCCACGCTGGTTCAAACGCAGCAGATTTCGGATACATCGCCATCGACAACCAAATATTAATCCACTTCGACGACACCGAAGCCAACTGACGGACTTGAGCACACTGAATGGTGATTTTCCACACCTGCAAGAGACACGAAAGTTGTCACCTACGGATTTCTCACTCGTAATCCAGAGGCCTGTTGTAGGAAGGCCGTTCAGCTTGGAAGCATAGCTTGAGCTCAAAATAAAAATCATATTTATATATTTCTCGTACAACCAAACTGAAAGCTTTTCTTGAGTGCTATAAGTATGAATCTAACTACTGGTTTAGCCCAGGAGATTGGACTTAGAAGCTTTACAAGACATAAAAAAGTGTTTTTTGAAGTCTGGATTATCTGTCGGTTAAGCTCAACGGGACAGAAAAAATCATGGACGCCCAAACAGGACTAAGGACCAATCTTCGCATTCTGCCTGTTGAACGCTAACGATTGATAGCCAAAAGCTTGTAACATATTAATATTTCACCAGACCACGTTTCATGTTTTCGGTGACCTAGGGCGTTTCTTTTTACCTCAAGTAGTAATATGAGCAATTCTTTGTCTTGTTCTACTAGAAATCTTTCAAATAAATGACGGGTTGCGTGTTCTAAGATAGGACTAAGCCAACACGTCTGTTCGGAACTCGGCTAAACAAACAGAAACAACATTTTGGAAAACGAAAATCAGAATATCACTATGTGCTCTTAGCAGAAAACTTCGTAGAAATCAAGAATGTTAACTGGTAATCACTTCGTGGACAGGATATGGAAAGTAAACCATCTATTCACCTTATCTAAACGTTGTTTATACGTTGTCAAGATGATCTTCAACGTTTGCAGAGTTGCTTTTCTTACAGACAAGATGTTATGTCGTAGGAAAGGCCATAGTCTCGGCACAACATTACTTAGCGACACTCCTTGTCTGCCAGTGATGGCCGCTTCAGATTCCACTCCAGTAGATGAAACAATAGCAGCTAGTAACATCAGAATACTACTGGTGGAGGCAGAGAGATCATCAAGGAGACACAGGGACTCCCATAGGATCCATAGGATCACTGGAATCTTAAAGAGAAACGAAAAAGAAACAATAAGCGCCGGTTCCTCTATATAGGCATTCTGAATACAAGTACCATGCTGCTTGAAGAGCACTTTGTTTGCTATTCACCTACAAGTCCAAAAAGCATTTTGGTAGTTGTATTCAGAATATGCACAAGGGAATTAACGGGGTGTTGATCACACTCCAGTGAAATCCCACTCTGTCTTCAATGTCACCTGTACATAATTTTATTCACCTTGTCACTCATGCTCAGAATCTGATCGACGACAGGCAACATTGCGGTGGCCGACACAGCTCTGACGTCATCATCACAGTCCTCTAACCCACCAATCAGAGGTGATAACACCACAGGAAGCAACTGGTCAGTCATATCTTGCCTTACAGCTAACAAATATTTGATTCCTAAGAGGCCACCGTGCCTAACTTGCCACTGATGCTGAGCTTGTAAAGTGAGTAAGATGTTCAATATGCTTTTTACTGCACGTGGTTTCATATGCTTGACAACCACGCCAAGAGTCTGGGCACAAGTCTCTCGAACAGGCGCAACTACCTAACATTGAATAAAAAGTTTTAGAAATTGCTTTTGCAATAGTTGTGTTTAGTAATGCAAAACAACAGATTGAGGTGAACTGCAATTATCATGAGAAAAAGATATTTGATTAGACAGTATTATAGAATGCACAAAAAAACCCCTGAAGAAACAGGACTGCATGGGCTTAAAAACTTTTTGCTTAAGTTACCTCATCAGTGACAAAATCTCCAAAACGATCCAAGGCAAACACGCACAACAACTTCAAAGACATATCTTCCAACCATAACTCATTTGCTGACGACATCTGCAGCAAAAAGACATAGTTATTTTCATAAGCAACACTTCAAAAGTTTCACTATAGTTGACCATCTGGGGCCGGTTGTTCAAAGCTGGGTTAGCTTGACTCCAGCTAACCTTGGGTTAATGTAATACTATAACCACAATTTACAACTCGTTCTGGAGATTTTTTTGAAAAGTTTTTTTGCTCAAAATGTTTCCCTTAATGGTCGTTCGACCCCTCAAAGTTTCAAAATATAAATAGTGCTTCAACACCGGGATATAAAAAAGGTGGGTTAAATTTAAACCTAGGTTAACTGTTAACCCACCTTTGAACGACCGGCCCCAGGGCTCTAATGGTTTTTTCACTATTCTAATAATACAAATTTGCTACCTCATTACTCATCATGTCAGTTCTCTTCCCAGCTCCAGTGCCATGCATTCTCATGATGTGCCGCAAACCTGTAGCGGCGCCATGGCGCACTTCCCACGACGGATGAAATAATTCGTGACACAGTTCTTGACAAAATGTTGAAAATGGCCATTCCACTTCCTTGCAAACAAAAATATCATCAAACACTTGGTCTAGATTTACTTAACCTGAGTATTTAACAGCAAAGTAGTTTGGTTTGAGACAGTATGTATCAATACCTCATCAATCCAAGAGGTTGTATTTCGAACAGAATCAACAACAATCTTATCCGGGTCTTCAGGTTGATCTACAACAACTTGTGATGTATGTTTGAGTTTTTTTTCTGGCGGTCCATCTTTTTCGTCCCTATCAACACATCAGTACAAGCTTCATTTAGTAATTTTGATAAATCCATTGAATGACAATGCTCGCCACTGCATCCCCTACTTTGTTGTCTAACTCTGCCCAACACTAGATTTAGTTTCAATACTTGCCACAATGACAATGACAATTAATTTAATCAAGACGATGTAACATATGTACATACATACGTTCTTGAATAGGAAATCGTGAGGTTAACCCTATGTAAACAATTCCCTTAACATGACAAACAAAAATTATAAAATTATACTACCCTATATATATATTCATTAATTTACTAAGTCTGTTTTTAAACTGATGAATACTCTCCGATTCTGCACTTTCTTGTGGAAGATTGTTCCACTTACTTACTAATCTAATAAAAAATGAATGTTTATAACAGTTTATCTTTGCGGCTTTAAGATATAGCTTATATTTATGGTCCGCTCTAGTTCGATTGTCCACCAAGCAGCTTACTTTTTTTAGATCATATTTCCTTCCCAAAATGACAACACAATTCACTTACTTCGATAATCCACCAGTCACTGGTGAATTATTATCTTTTGAGCGTTGTTTTGCCAAAACTTTTGCTTTTCTTTTTGCTCTGTTCTTCTCTCTTGAGCTCATGTCTGACGAAGAACTGATGGCTGCGATCTCGGCCGCAACAAGATCTGCTGTGGACTGAAAAATATTGTTGAATCTGTTGAAAGATCTGCTGTGGTCACTTTGCAGTTAACATGAGAAAATACATATGACCAGTTTTACATGAAGTACGTAGTCTCGTACGTGATGAGAAACATATAAACAAGCGAGAACTGATTCACTTGCTCTTATATGGGCATACACGTCTGGATTAGATCATCGCTCACCAGCGCCCTGTTAGGCTATTATGAAGATAACACTCATTGAAACCTGATTTTCTTTGGATTTCTGTTTTTGCAAAGTTTTGTTGACAACCACATGAGCAGGCAAGATGTCCTCGTCATCAAGCAAGGCTTCCATACCCGATTCAACGCCAGCCACCATCCCAAGACGACGACGAAGCAATTCTTGTTGACGAGCAAGACGTTCTTTAACATCAAGTCCTGGAAGGAACAAACAGTTGAGTGATGCAGTGTCTACTTCACTATAACGGCTTCACTTGATAGGAAGACTCTCGAAGCCAATTCCTATTCTTACCAAGCAGTTCTTCATCAAATACATCATACTCCTGACCAGAGGATCCTAGCAATGCCTCACCATGTTTTAGCACATGAGTGATGTCAAATTTATCAAACATAAGAACATCGTTCTTTTTTTCCAAACAACCGTCGCTGAACGCCTCGTTTTTTCCCGCTAAAACAAATAATAGGCTTAAGCTGGGCGTAAGTTTAATTTTTTTTTAGAAAATTGAGAAAGTTGCTATTTATTCTTATAGTTGTGAGATGAATATATGAAGATAAATACATTTGACAACAACACCAGTGGGCTCCCATTGTGGTACATTTGATGCTATTGCTTCTATCGCTTCTCCTGCAGCTATTCTTGTGTCCCAGTTACTGCTTTTTAAATGAACATGAACCTATACAACAAGTTCGAAATAATCAATCACCACTAGTCACATACATTATGGTAATATGTGGAACCTTAAAATATAATAGAGTGAGTTTTACCCTGTTTAATAAATTATTCAATTCATGAGGATGTAGTTTCTGCACTTCACCAAGCTGCTGAGCAGCAGTTCGTCTGATGACAGGAGTTGAACCAGTATCCAATAACAGCAATAGCCGGTCAAGTCTGCAAAAGTACAAAATTTGAATATTTTAAGCAATTCTTATCATCACTACGAAACGTTTGTAGATACTTTAATTTAAAAAAAACTATGCTTCTGCACCTTGTTGTCATTTCAAAAGCTCTTGCTTAGCAAAAGAGCAATACAAATGAAAATAATGGCAACTAAAATGTCATAAAATATTTTTCAGTCCACGCGTGTCGGCCATGTTTATTTTTAAAGTTTTGTTAATTCTATTAATTCTGTAAAAAAGATGGGATACCCCTCTCCCCCTGGGAAGAATCGAAATTTTCAAAAAAATGTAAAATTTTGGTTTGGTAAATGCTTTTGGGGTATAAAGATACTGGTATAAGAAGAACATAACGCCTGTAAAAATATGAAAATAACAAAAGCTAAACAAAACAACTGAAAATAAAAATTTTCATCTAAAAAAAGTGAAAAGTAAAAAGCGGCCATGATGGCCATGACCAGCGGACAATCGCGAGAAAGTACGCGTAGAAGAATGATTCACGAACATTTTAAGATTGTATATAGAACATAATAACATCATAAATTTGTTAAATTTCATTCATTTTTCTCATAAACTTCACTAAAATGTCTTCAAAACGGGGTAGGTATGCTTCTTTAACAACAGTAACAAAATGAATATTTGTCATGTGGTATTTCAATGGAAATGTTTAAACTTTGGCTGATGCAACACCAGTCTGGTGAACATTTCGCTATTTAAAACACCCAAAATTGAAAGAACTTATTGTGGGGCGTTTCTTGATATATGAGCAACCAAAGTGTATTTATGGAGTGCATCACCCTGTAGTAAACAGTGCAGTTGTTTATGTATTGAGAAGTGTCAAAACGTGTTCAATGTTGGACAGGTAGAAGCAAAGTGAATCACAAAGGACGAAACAGACATTTTATAACTGAAGCTGAAGTCGAGGCAGAGCAAGAGAAAGAGCGTAAAGACAAAGAGTGGAGGGTAAATGTCTGCCAAATTTTGAAAGCATTGCAATAGCCAAATCCCACAAGCTTCGCCACATATTTACACCGTCATCTGTTTTTTTTTTAGCAAAGGCGAGGAAACGAGGAAATTGAAGATGAAGATGGCTCAGACGAGAGTGAAGAAAGTGACGGCGAAGAAGACAGTGAATCTGATGATGATGAGGTTTAATTACTGATTACCTGATTAAGATATTAATGATATGTACAATTGATATGTTGATTATGTGAATAAATTATTGATTACACTCTGTTGTAGAGAGTTAGGAAACCCAAAGGCGTTGATGGGTTAATAGAGATTCAGAACCCCAACAGAGTTCGGAAAACAACAAAGAAAGTCTCAGAACTTGACACAAACAGCGAAGCTACGTTATCAAGACGGGAACGCGAGGAATTGGAGAAACAGCAAGCTCAGCTGCGTTACCAAAAACTGCATGCTGAAGGCAAGACTGAACAAGCTCAACGAGATCTAGCACGGCTCGCCATTATCAGGAAACAACGAGAAGAAGCCGCTCGGAAAAAGGAGGAACTGAAGAAAGGTGAACTTTTGAAAACTTTTAATCATCCTATGAAGCATACATTATTGCTAATATTTAGTCTTCTTTCTTTGTTTTTATAGCTCAAGAGAAATCGTCAAAGGCTAAAAGATGAACAATAAAATATTTAATACCAATAAATGTGGAGAGGCCCTAAAAAGATCAAACATGTACTTTGAACAAATTTAAAGTTATTTTGATGTGCTTTTTACAATATGGTCGATGTACAAGAATACTATATGATAACAGAATGCTACATTGTGAACTGTGAATAAGAGTTCGCGTTTGCGTTAAATTTACTTTGATTGCCTAAGCGCGCCTGTGCACAGCCCTCAGTCGCTCCCGTCTGTGAACCATTGTTGGCCGCGTTTCTTCTTTACATTAGAAGCTTGGACACTACTATAATATTTTCGCGCGCTTTTTTAAAATTCATTTTGTTTTCAAAATTTTTTTCGGAAAAAATGCGTAAAACTTGTATTTTTAACACATTATAAAAGCTTTTTTAGAATACAAAGTGAAAACATTAGATGCTTTTCAAAACTGCCTACAATTTTAAGTAATTTTTTAAAGAATTTTTCAAGTTTTTGTTTCCTGTTTTTTGAGTGTTTTCTTGTGAAAAATGGACTTCGGCACACGGCAACACTGGCCTGATGGGACAAATGTTGAAAACAACAATACTTTTACAAATAGAGATTCTCTACGCGATTTAGTACCAGGTTCAACCAATAAGGTGAGTTTTTGAGCCAGAAAAGTTCATTCTGCAAATTGCCTAGCTTTAAATAACTTCACGCAAAAAGGCTAAGGGTGTTTTCATTTATTATTTGGGTTTTGTAGGTGCTGGTTGGTGTTGTTATTGCCAAGCTTTCCGTTCATTCTTTTCCTGATAAGAAAAGTAAATTTTCTCTTGCTCAAAAATACCGAGTGCCAGATGTTAACCTCATTTTGCAATAAACGCCCTCTTCTATAATTGCTTTCCTCTCTAAAAAGACCATAGAGTTCACAGAATGTGTGGTGTTATTTCTCCATATAGACCCGGGGTGTGAGCGTTATTCCCTGGGCTTCACATTTCGAGACTCCCCAGTAGACTTTGTGAACGTCACATGTTGGGGAAACGGTCCATTCATCAAGGATATAGCAAAGTCATTCAAAATAAATGATATTGGTAGGAATTTCGTCCATGAATTGAGTCAACAAACTTTTGAGTAAATAAAACCGATATTATTCTTTTGCCTTTTTTTCCAAAGTTGAAATCCGAAATCCGCAAGTATCGTCCAAACAAGGAAGTGATCATGAACAACAGTGGAAACCTTGGACTCCGAAGTACTCATTCAATAATTGATATAATCAATATTATTGATGATGTAATCAATATTATAGATGTCACACATGTACGTTTTCTCCAGCAATATTCAACTAAACGTGAGTGAAGTTCATTCCTCAATTTCACTGTACAGTGGCTGGGACCTGAACGAGTTGAACACACTCATACACACACCTGTGACGGAAAACGGGGAATATTGCGCCATCGATGACATCATGTCTTCTGGACGGAACATACATGGAGATCATATGAACATTCTGGTCGCGGTCAGAAATGTGAGACCATAGTATACTTTTCCTAACTTCTACACAATGATTTTCTATTGCTGTTTACTGTGCTTTACAATGTAGATTGGTCAGCCGAGAGATATCACAACGAAACGAGGAAAGCAGATTCAAAAGTGCGAAGTGCAAGTATTTGATGAAACATGTCATTCGTTTTCGATGACAATGTACGTCTATTGGCTTGCATGGTGAATATGACAGAATAGGACAGGAAGTAGCCAACTTGACTGAAGCTTTTTTCATGGTATCTTTTTCTTCTTAGATGGGACGAAGAGAGAATTGAAATGGCCGCACAATGGATCCCGGGCGAAACAGGTCTGTGACGATAACCTCTTCCTTGTCTCTCTGCACTTCGCCGTTATTTTGTTGCAAGTCTTCTCTCTTTTTATTATCATTATCTCTCATTATCATTATCTCTCATTATCATTATCTATTATTATTATTATCTCTCTTTTTACTATCCTTCTTCACAGTGCTTTTCATTACTGATTTGAAAATCATTTACGATGACTTCAAGAAAACAATGGCATCGGTTTGCGACAACAGAACCATAATAACGCTGAACCCAGGTAATGATACACAGAACCCAACCAGTATATGGTGGTAATGGCAGCTGTAAAGTTCAAAATAGCGCAAGGTCCGGTAGCTGCGTTGTTCATAGAGCAAATAGCAAAGTAGCAGTATTGCTTTTAGAACAATGCATGTATTGTTCTGAGAACAATACAGGCGCTGTCCCTAAACAGTAATATTGATTGCAGTCTCGTCGAACAATACTATTAGTTTTTTTTTGACACAGCATTGCATTTACAAAGCAAAAAAAACTTATTAAAGTTGCTATTTACTGGATACATCTAATTTATCTTTGTGCAGATATACAACAAGCCCATCAACTGTACAGCTACGCACAGTCACCAGAAATTCTTAATGATCTTACTAACGAAAAAAACGCGGAAGGTCTCGGCGGATTCAACTGTACGTGTAGTAACAGTGGACAAAAGAAGATGTTTCTTTCTGTAATTCTAAAAGGAACAGTTTGGAACAATCTAATCTCCGCTTACATTGTACAGAGTATATTCAACAATCTTTATCTTAAACTGCATCTTCGCTTTTCTTCCAGTGGATTCCATCAAAGATGTGTATAGTATAGAGAAAATAAAACAAGTCATCACCAAGACTTCTGGAGACACTAGCTGTACACCTTCTGCTTATATCACAGGCATTGTTTTTGGTTATCTGACCAAGTTTAATATTGATGACAACATCGAAAATGTTCTAGTTACGAGATGGTAAGGGGAGATTATGTTTCTTGGCCTTAATTCCTATTATACGTACTTTTTTAGTTCATACAAAGGCACATTAATTTTTTATCATAACTTTAGTAATAAGTGCAAGCATAAAGTGAGCAACTTCACAGGGGAATGTGAGAACCCAACATGCAATGACAGCAGTGAAAAACAGCTCTCGTATAACCTACTTGTTGATATTTCTGACCACTCGGGCACTCTCGTCAACTGTCGTATGATGTCGTCTGCCTTGGAGACTGTACTTGGCTATTCCGTAAGTAAAAGCATCGTGCGGGTGTTCATAAAAGTTGAGCGAACCTCAGGCGAATCAGTAGAGGTTGGTAAAGTTTACCAAGCAAGTTGAACCCCTTTCGATAGGGACACTTTGTCACACGAATACCTCTTTGTTACATACACTTGGCTCTGCCTTATTAAAAGCCAGGTGACAACTGTTAAGAGGCGTATGTACGATTAAAGACCACTTAATAAAGGAATTTTTTCCAGCCTGAACAGTTTCAACAACTACCTACATCAGCTGTTGCAGAATTCAAGATGAAATACTTGCTGGAAAAATGCAAGGTGTACTTCAGGGTAAGTATGAGACAAGGCACTGGTCAAACGTCGCAGAAATTATCCAACAGTTCATAGTAATCCCTTCAGTAGAAATCAACTGAATTACAACTTGTCTAGCAAGAAAAAACTATGGCTTGACATTCATCGTTCTAGATTTCAAGAAACAGTAGCAGCAACTCTGTACTGGTTCTCTCGTGCTCGTTGGCGGATCCAAAGGAAATCCCTGAAGAAAATCGAAAACTACAACATCATCCTTTGTTTTGAAAACTGATAAACCACGGGAAATAAAATCAGTTCTTGAGTTCAATAATCAGTTCATTTAATTGTCAGAGCAGTATTTATTCAGCTCTCGTTTTTCATCCATTAAGATGTAAATTAGCACTAAAATGTTCAACGATCAATGATCACCTCAGTTCACCAAGGTGTTATATTACATCTCCTGCAGTCGTTGTTATGGAAAACATACTGAAATGTATAAACAAAATTAAAACGCGTTACAAAAAGCAAACTCTATTTATTATCACTGCGAACTTAATGACGTGAACGTATTTAAATTTCTAAGCAGAAGGATTAACGTCCATTCTAAGTCCATGTGTGTTTACACGACTCATACCAGAGGATAATTCATTTTGAAGTCAGACTCAAAGTATTACTGCTACTACTTCTTGAGCTTTGGATTCTACTCTGCTGAGAGACAAGAAACTTAGTATTAAGCGGCGTAAAAAAGTCAAGTAATTCCTGATTTCAATTCGTGACATTGTTACAAGGAAATGCAATGTGAGTGACTGCGATGTATAATTGCTTTGCTGCTGCAGAAGATTTCAGTGGAAGTTGAATGATTCGGGGCAGAAATGGACAACAATGTTATACTACAACCTCAAGTCTGATATGATGATATTATGAAACTGGTGTGGTCCTTTTTAAGAAACAGTTTTTGGTAGAAACTCGGCAATTGTTTCTCAAACTCTAATTGGTTGGCCTAGACGCAGGAATTTGCCTACGCTCATATTGTATACGTTGCTTTAAAGTGCGATCATTGAGTGTTCAATATAATTTATAATCAAGTTTCTGGTTACAACTAGCGTACAAATCAAATATATCGCCTTGGCCGTAATCTCATTGCTCTTCAATTGAGAGAAATTATCCAACATATTGCGCCGTAATCGCTCGTTGCTATGCAGAGGCTCCAGACGCGGACGAATGACAACTGGCCAGAGGAATTCGGATTCCGGATTGGCGGAAACGCGCCAGTGATAATCACACATATCTCGGAAAACTCGTTCGCTCAAAAATCTGGATTAAGACCAGGAGACCAATTGCTAGAAGTGGACGGAGTGAACGTTCAGAAATTAAGCAAAGAAGATGTCGTGACCCTGGCAAGGCAATCCACAAGGGTACCCCCTGCCCTGTGTGTTATCTCAAGAATAAGGAATTTCGTACTACGAAGGCGGCGGGGTACATTTGGATTCACAGTTCGAGGGGGTGGACCTGTGTTTGTATCTTACTTAGATGAGCGAGGTCCAGCCAAAGTTGCAGGAATCCGACTGGGGGTAGGCAACATTTTCATTTCAATATTTATATGCCAGGGGCCGGTTGCTCGAATGTTGGATCGCGCTATCCACTGGATAGTGATTTTTTCTAACCATTGTAAAATTCCCCATTGATCGTTGTAACATAATATACTAGGACTTGTAACGATAGATTAAAGTCTCCAATATTTACATTGTTGACCAAAAGCAAAGTTCCGACATGTTTTGTCCAATTTTATGAATGTTGCAGAATTCACTATCCAATGGATAGCGCTATCCACCTTTCGAACAACCCGCCCCAGTTACACTAAACACTATTGGATAACGGCAGATGATGGTTAACTTGTAGTTAAACGGAAGAAACAGTAGTCTAGTATGTGATGAAAAGTACGTACTTTGATTTGCTTGCTCAAAAATGTATTAAACTTTTACGTCGACCACTATCCGCCACTCTGTAAGGCTTACTGAAACAAGTACAGGCAGTACGCCGCTTTATCATTGTCTTTAGGACATTTTTGTTTAGCAATTTAATTATCGCGCACAGAACTGCAAAATTTGGGTACAAAAAGTGTTGTTGTCTTTAGGACATGTTAGTCGAAGTGAACAATACGTCTGTGCGAGAGATGACGTACACAGAAGTTGAAAGATTGCTGAGAACATCCGGGTCAGTTCTCCATTTGGTTCTTATCGCTGGTGTGAAATCAATTGAAGAAATCGAGCAAAGAAATACTGCTTCGCGTTTTCGCAGGGCGAGAGAATTCTTCCAAGAGGTACAAAGGCTCGTTTTTTAAGACTTCACCGCTGAGATTTAATTTAAAATTTTGATCTGTCTTTTGCTAGATGAACTATTACTTAGCAGGTGAAGAGAAGAAACAGTCTCAGCTTGTGAAATTATTGAATAAGTTTGCAAAAGATAAAGATGTTGAAATATTAGCGAACGGTGTGATGAAGATACTGGAAACACCAGTACAGAAAAGACTTATTCCAACAATAAGGTATATGTAAAGGACTTTTCATCTTCTTGATTTAATATCTATAGATCTCTTCCCACAATACATTTCCATCTTATTCTTCGCATGCGCGTTCATTATAATAAACTTCATCCTGAACATCTTCTTTTCTTGAATTTACTATTTTCGGATCTCCACGACATCTTTCCATCACGTTCCTTCAATTCCATCCCGGACTTCTTTAAGTTTCTCCTGTTTTTTTAGGCAACTCATTCCACGTGAAAAACGAAAGCTATTCACAGACATTCTGCAAGAAAATGGAAGCAACCAAGACAGTTTAACGCGCAGTGTATCTTGTGAAGGAAAACTGAGCGCTCAAGCAAAAGCTTTTGAATCATCAACACCGAAATACAGGTGAAAACACGCATTTATTTCGACACAAATTCGAGCGGTGAATATTTGAAAAGAGTCATGTACGACTGTCAGGATGCATTCACATTTCAGAACGTGGTCAAAAGGCAGTAGATCTCTTGGTAAACCAGGCACACCTGAATCAGCTCGTGAAACAAGACCTTCATCTATGATCATACAAAATGATATCCAGCATTCCAACTTTCAACGGAGTTACTCCGCATCTGCTATAATTCCACCCAAAAGATCTCCTCCAGATTACACAACTGTGCAGACTTTGGCTGAGATATTTCGCTTTCAGGTACACAACATTATTTATAGTACTCTTAAATGAATAAAACTTTTTACAGCTCAGTTGATGAAAATCTGTAGCTAGGAACCTCTCTCGGGAGAAAGTTACTTTCATGTTATTTCCAAGCAGTTATCAACTTTCTTGAGAGCGTTTGTGAGTCTGTCTGACTCGTATTCCTAGAGCCTTTTCTAATATTGATAGTTCATGTTGTTGTTGCTTTTTGCGTAGATGAACCAGTTTTTAACAAGAGGTGAACAGCTCGTTTTGAAACAACGTTTGAAAGAATACCACAAACATAGGCAAGTAGAAAATTGAAATATGACAATGTAGGCTATTGTGGTAACTGAAATTTTTTGAAGAGACCATGGCAACATCGTAGAAGTTTACAAAGAGCTTCTTCTCTTATAGAAATGCTACGCTACTAGTGTCATCACTGGAACCAATCTTGGATGATTGGGAAAAATTAAAGATGGTTCCGTATTTGAGTCAACTTCTGCCTGAGAATGAACAGAATGCGTTTGATAAAGAAGCACAGAAACTGATGGCGAAATATCTTCAAGGTTCGTGAGATCTCAAAAGCATTCTTCAAGAATGATGCAGTGAAATTAACAAGCGTTAGATATGCCAAGAAGTACCACTGTGAGATTTCTTCTCTCCTATACATACAATTCTCCAAGCTTCTACTTTGCTTTCGTTTAACTCTTGTTTGTGAGACTTATTACGACAAAACTAAGACTACAACGAAGCTTGCAATGGCTGACTTTCGATAACAAAAACTCGAAAGTTAAAAATGCTTCAACCCCACTTCTAGGCTCAAGTTCTGAAGGACCTGATGTGATAGATATAGCTTACAGAGTACAAGGTCTGCGATTGGCTGAATCTCCTCAACCAAAGAACCTGATTGGTGGATTGGAAGGTGGGAGTTCGCTCGGTGTGCCATCTCGAGCCTCAAACGTCTTCCCAAAACTCGTGCTAGTCACTACTACAGCACCAGTAAAAGTTTCAAAAACTTCAATGATTCATTTTAGGAGATTTGGATCTTTATCCCGTGAAAGGAAGTCCAGCAAACAGTCCAAGATCAAATGAAAGTAAAACGAATGGTCGTTTTTTGAATGGGTCTATCAAACGTAAATACAATCTCAAAACACTTTTCCATGTTTTGCCCAGGTTCTACCGTCGCGGCGTTGTTAACAGCGGCTGGGAATACAAGTTTTTCAGGAAAGACGGGAAACACTATTACCGTTGAAGCTCTGGTTCATTCAGTGAGTTCACAACATATTTCTTTCACCACAGTTGACAATATCATTTGGAACAACCAACCACAAGCCATATACGTTTATATCTACAATGCAATTTTTTCTCTTTTCAAGGAGAAACGCGAAGTGATAAGCGAGACGGATCAAAGGACACCGACTAACTTAATAGCTAAACCCTCACTAGGAAACACAACAGAAGAGATCACCAATAAGAGCCATCGACCACCACAAGCATCCAATGATACTCCAAGAGTATCCCCAGCGCAACTTGACAATCCCTCCAATGAAAAAGGTGATTCACTTCAGTTTACTTCCATTTTATTCGGAGCAAAAGCTATGATCTTGCTCATGTAGTCATACGTTAAACATTGCGCCTTCTTTAATTCTCTGTCCAGGAGAGCTAAAATCCAGCACCACTCACAATGACTTGAGCTCGGCACTTGAAGACAAACGTAAAGTTTTACAAACGAAACAAGGTGAGAGAAAGTTTTGTCAACAGGCAGACAAACAAACAACGCTAGACAAAAGTAAAATTCCGTTGTATTTCAGTCTCAAGTGAAACCCCACATCGCCCCGCTCTTGGCAGTTCCGTGCCTAATCCACCGCCACCGCCTCCTCCACCACCCCCACCACCCGGAATAAGCAGCAAAGGAGGCGACACTCTCCCCAAAATGCAGCTGAAGCGAGTGAACTGGGAGAAACTTGGCATTGCTGGTTTGGAGAATACAGTTTGGGGTCAGGTAAGAGACTGGTGAAGAACTGAAATACAAACATGAAAAGTAAGAACAGCTCTTGACAACCGACTTTGTAGCTAAGAGCAATGGCCTGGAATCGCAAGACCTCGGGTTTAATTGTTGAAAATGCCTTAAGTACTTGATGGATTTGAATTTTCAGCTTGGTCGTAACGATCCACTGGACAAATTAGAAGATTTCGTTGAGCTTGAGCAACAGTTCAGCGCCGCAAAACTAACAACAGGTAAATGCAAACAGAAGTATAAATCTTCTCGATGAAGATACTTCCTTTGGTGTATAGACCTCTTTCATAAAATTTTTCATCAAGGCAAAGGAAAGAAAATTCTCAGAAAGGACTTGTGAGAATTTGTAAAAGTTTGTAACAAACGTATACAAAATTTGCCAATTTCGCAAGGCTATATTTTCCGTATCTTACAACATTTCGCGACCAAACTTAGGATTTTTACTAATTTTAGTATGTTCTTTTTAACGCGCCTTCACCGCCGTGATTGATTTCTTTCGCTTCACCTGTATCGAAAATTCGCTTAAAGCGTATGTTGTTCATTCATTCTCAGTGCATTCTTATTATTCATTCCTGATCTTCCATCTAGCGCCAAAGACAGTGAAAAAACAAGAAACGATCGAAATTTTAGAACCAAGAAAACAATACAATATCGGTAAGACAATATTCAGGAATCCATGAGATTGATAATATCGATTGATTGAGTTACTGATGATGTTATTTAGCTATTTTGCTGGGTCATCTGAAGCTTCCTCATGAAGAGATAAAGAAAGCAGTGTTGTCAATGGACGAAACGAAATTAAGTGAAGCTCACGTGAAGCAACTTCTGTTGTACGCTCCAGATCATAAAGAAGTAAGTCTACATCTCATGTATCAAAGGATAAAAAGCTAAGATCCTTGGCTTAACATGATTTTCCCCGCCCTATTTTCAGGTACAAAAGTACAAACACTTAGCTGACGATGAAGAAAAATTGGGAAAATGCGATAAATTTTCATTGATGGTAACATTCATATTACTACATCAAAGTCTTCACGGTTTGCCCAAGTGCCTACAATCTGTTTTCATAATTATTCAGGTCAGTAAAATCCCTGGCTATCGACACAGACTGAAAGCAATGTTATTCAAATCACATTTTGCCGACAAACTGGAGGAGATAAAACCAGTAAGTGCACGCGTTCTATTTTCGGAAATCTCTCGCCTTTAGGCATTTCCAGAAAATTCATTATGTCTCTTTCATTATAAGGAGTTGGAAACAGTTGTGAAAGCATCTCAACAACTAAGGCAGAGTAAGAAACTACAGCAAGTTCTGCAAGTATGATTCAGTATTTTTATCGTCTAGTTGTTTCTTTTGCGAAGAAAAAGTTGATAGGACTACGTAGTTTGAATATAGTTATAGTTAACTCCAAGTCATATTAGTAACTGTGCGGGACCGGTCACGCGTGAACGGGGGCCTCAACCGTTGCTATTGTTTTAAAAGCTTGTGCTCGCGTTTGGAAACTACATGAATCAAGGCAATGCAAGAATAGCTGGAGCGTCTGCCTTTAAAGTGGGCTTTCTCGCAAAGGTAGATCAAAACTATTCATCATTTCAGCATTATCTAGTTCTTACTTTTACCCTTCCGTAAATTATCAAACACCGGGCGGTGATTGAATTGCAGAAATTTTGAACTTCTTTTAGTTGTCAAGTACGAAGACATCAGACAACAAATCGAATTTGCTCAAATTTCTTGTGAAAACTGTCGACACAAAATGTCCTGAAGTTCTAGATTTGAAAAGTGAACTAACCTCAATCTCCTTGGCAGCCAGAGGTAAAATCTTCATCATTGACGACGTTGTATGGCGACAATCAGTACAACATATTTTCATTTCTGTTCGGCAGTTTCCTATCAAATGATACAAGAAGAAATTGATGAAGTCGTTAAAACTATGCAGGTCTGTACAGAATTATGTCAACAAATACTCGAATGTTATAATGTATTTTGTAACTATTTAAAACAGATGAATTTTTATACTCTTAATCAAAATCTTTTGTGAAACTAATTTTGAGACAAATGATAGCGATATTAATTTTATTCTGTTACAACGACG
>JAODVM010085541.1:0-35417 GCA_025400095.1 Phenganax marumi | reverse complement strand
TGACTTTAAAATGCGATTTAAACTTTGCCGTTTGCCGTCAGCGGTTCGTCGTAAACGTCAATCTAAAACTCTCTAATATAGAATAAAATACAGTACTTCAAACTTGGAATAAGAATTCTAAATTTCACATAATAAGCAGGCATGCATACATTCTGCTCAAATATTATCAAGCGGGCAGCTAAAGATATTGCTAAAAAACTTGCCTCTTTCAAGTTATCTGTCGTGAGTTTGCCGTGCTCGCATTTAAAACCTGTTTCTTCCAGTTTACTGCCGTCCAATGAAAGATGTTTTTCGTAAAGCAACTCCTGCGCAAAAAGTGAAGTATCAAATAAAGCCTTCAACACCACACGACGAAGCTAACGTCGGGTTGTTTTACCAGTCAGCAAAAGAATTCCCAAATTGCCGCATTATATTACCTGATCCAAGTAAGGACTTAGAGGAGTATTTTCAATTTTATCTCGCTGACAAGCATCAGACCACGGCTCTAAATGTTTCTCATTTGACTCATCTACAATATCTGTCATATTCAACTGAAATACATAGCACAAAGCCTTTCAGATGGAAACGGTTATGAGGAAAAACACCAGTTGAAAACTTGACTTTTAAAACAGTTTTCATAACTCATAGAAAGCATGTATATATAAAAGAAAAATGGACATGTACCCACATACCAAAGTGTACCCAGTTGTACTTACACGAGCGAAGTTTGAAATAATGGTGCCATGATAATCGTGCTCAATTCCAAGTAACGTACATACGAGCTCAGAAATTAAACCTTGAGCTATCAAAAGAAAGTTTACTGTAATGGCACAAGTAGAAACAGCTCCAGCGCATCAATACTTACTCGTTTCGCCACCATCTACCAAATTATAAACCTCGCCATTATTCCCTTTCGTCGTCAAATGCCACAACGCCCGACATACGTCATTTACATGCACTGTGTTCATTCGCAAATCTTTACTCCATAACAACTAAAAAAACAAGTAGAAAAAGAACAACGATTTTCTTCTCGTATCGCTTTGAATGATTCTCAGTTTACGAAAACTGAACTGCGGTGAGCGTTACCTTTCGGGACTTGATCTTCTACGGAGTCTACCAACGTTAAGAGTTTTGTAATAACATATAATCATACTAGTATACCTTCATTTTTTCTCCTAACTGTTTATACACCGCACCAATTATGAGCCTCGGGGCTAAAAGGGGGATAGAATCACAAGAAGTAAGAATATCACAGTCAGAGAAGACTGCATGCGATGGTGGAGGATCGAATTATAAGTTTACTTACTAAGTCCTTGTTTGTCTCCCAAACCATACACTATCCCAGGTCTAACAATCACGAAATTTAGTCTATAAGAACACATAATATAACTTTAGCTGAGGCTTTTGCTAGAAATACAATCAACATTTAATTCTACACTAAAGAATCTCGGAATTCCACAATGGAGTAGACACATGCTCGGAAAATATGCACAATTCGTTCAGTGGAAATTACACCGTAAAGTAATAATATATGCTAACCCTTCTACTGTTTGAAGTTGTTCCTCAACTTTTAGTTTATATTTTGCCTGTAACGTCCAAGGAGACGTTTTGGAATCTTCTTTGCTTCCCTTCTGTGAAATGAGAGTATAATATCCGTCCGTTAGCTATAACCCGACTACTTTGACCTGCATTACATATTATAGAAAAACTTTTCAAATGAATCCGAAAACATACCTTATCTCCAGCATAGACCTGTCCTGTGGAGACTTCTATGAATCTCTTCACACCAGTTTTTGCCGCTTGTTTTGCGCAATTCATTGACACTTTTAGAACACCCTCTTCATATACCTTCGAAACGAATGCAAAGTGAATCCATTTTAATTAATAATATCTTTCTAATAAAAATAAACTTTAAGCTTATGAAAGAGTAATCATCAGTACCGCTTCACCCTGTCCATACTTGGTCTCAGCGGCCAAGTTGATACAATAATCAAAAGTTGCATCAAACGCTTTCTCCGCCGACGCTGGTAAAATAAAGAGAAGTATAAGAACTAAACTATGGAGTAAAAAATCATAAGAAAAATGTATAAGAATGCAACAAATAGTTGCTGTATGGAGTAAATAAATCTTTTTGACATTTTTAAAAATTATTGCTCTATTTTATCAAACAGTAGCTAAGTCTCAAATTTGAAACAAAATTGTTTTCCCTCTTTGGTCATTGTACTGCGCTATATTTGGTAAGAAAAATGGCGGGAAAGAAGGCGCCAAAAAAAAACAAACACGAGGGAAACCTATCAGCTGCGGTAAAGGTACGATAACTTCAACAAAGCGAAAGAAGTCAGAAATTTCGTCCTTAAAAGCATTTTCTACCAAAACAGTTACAGTTAAATAGTACTCATTTCTTTGCGAGCAACATTTAGCAGTTCTAAGAGGCGAGATCCTGAATTTTTCATCGCTTCTGTGCGATAGATTCTGGTAAGTAGAAAGCAATGTGTAGTTTTGGTAAATACAACAACAACATTAACGAAGTGAAAGAAGTTGAAAATGGCGTATTTATTACCGTTTTTTGGCGAAGAAAAGCATAGTCTTTCACGGTAAGTACTATTTATTCATTTGAGGGCAATATTTGGCTGTTTTTCGTCGCTTTCTTGCAATAAATTTTTAAAAATATAAATACTGGCTGCTTTCATCATGTCAAAAACATTACGTCCAGTAAGCATCAGCATATTATTTAGTCACCTTCATGAACAAGATTTGCGCTTTTAAATTCCACCACACTATTTTCAAAAGCTTGCTGCAAAAAGGAATACTTCAATTATTCATCTTGAATTAATTTACATATTTCAAGGTCAAACACTTTGATAAAGTGCTAAGGTTAGCATGTAGTCCCAGAGGTTGTGTATGGGAAAGTAATGGCCACATGTTTTAATTTGTTATCCAAGATTTTTGTGACTCTCGTCTGTTGGTTACCTTGTGTTTCGCATTTAGCCATGCGGTCTGAGGTGGAACTTTATCAACAGCTCTTATCTAAAACAAATTATAAATTTGAAGACCTGGCTATTTTGTATCTTGGGATGAGACTCCTCCATTGTTAGCAAGTCAAACAGATGGTATTAGTTACAAATGAAGTTTGACTTTCACCTTTGAGCACAGATCATTCTCCACCAGATAAGTCACTAAATTTCTGCCAATGAAACCGAGACCTACAAATAAATGAAAGCATACTATGTGACCGATACATATGTACTTTCTGGTTTGTGTATTACTAAACATACATGTAGGAAGTGGTATCAGTAGAGTAGAGAACTTAAGTGCTATGTTGCCTTGAACATCCAGGATACAATATCAATTGTGGAACAAAGAACCTTGTTATATTACAAAGTGCTGATTGATATTTTAAATAATAAATAAGTTTCATGCCTTGCTTTATTTAGTATTCAAAATATTGTTATAGTCTTGGTGTAACCTATGGTTAAATGCTGACCGCAGTGATTAGTGACTATTCATTTACTACATTCCTTGTTTATTTCTCCTTGTCAAGTTAAGTCAGCACAATTTCCATGCAAAAGCATGGATTTCTGAGTTTTACTATTCCATCGTTTTTACAAAGCAACGCCTTGTACAAATATATTATGATTTCGTGCAAATCTGACAGGATAATTACAATGTCTTAATAGTGGTTGAGCAAACATTGGAGGGCCTCTATTTGTTTACAATTTCTGCCTGACCCGAAAATGGGTCCCATATAGTGTGAAATAATAATCAAATCGCGACATTGAGCATACAGTGATACTGTTATACAGTAAATTTCAAGCAAAAAGCCTTTGAATTTTAGGTGCAAAGTTTGGTATCATTGTAAATGCACACACGAGCATACACACGCTATAATTTGCATACAAAGAACTCCTATTCTGGCTAAAACTTGCAACAATTCTACGTTTTCTGTACAAACACACTCAAATCCAAGACTTACCCCCTAGTACTATAACGCTGGGCTTCCCAGACATCTCCAAATTAATATTAGTTCGAATGGAATTTTAATCACCGCACTGTCAAACGAAAAGCGTCCGATAAACTCCGCCTCAGTCACAAGTACAGCAGGAATAATAACAAAACCTCTTGTGAGTTCTTTACCAAATTCGCCGGATTGTATGAACTTAAGTATGTCGCTTGGTAGTCTGAGTAGTATTCGCTCGTTTATATGGAGTTATGCGAGCTTTTCTAGCAGTTTTCTTTGATAATTTGGGGTGCGTTGCTCAAGTACCGGTTGCTTGCTTCACAGACTTTCCAGACAGGATAGCAGGAAGTGAATCTTTGATGAATGATAGAAATATGAAACGGGGGGAGGGTACTATGTAAAGGGAGTGGCAGATATCGGCGCAATATGAAATGAAGTGACTTCGAGTACCACAGTTACCACTGATAATACTGAACACACGATGCTCCCTATTCGATATACTGTTACCTATAAACAAATACATAAAATATATACATGTTTTGGTTTAAATGGTGGAAGATATGATGAGCACTTACGTCAGAGTGCAGAGTATACATACGAGTAGTTTTTTCTGATCTCTGCAGAAAATGTTACTGCGATAACTGCAATATTATAAAACAACATTCTATCATCAAATATGCCAATATTGTGTATTCTAATTTGCAGGTAGTCCGATAGCAAATGTTCCGGTGCGTCTTCGTCTTAAACTACCTTCAGTCTCCGCGGGAAACTGGATTCGCACGTACTAACGACGAAACCAAGAGGAAGGAATCCAATGCTTGAATATAAAATGTACTACAACTTCAACCCCATCGTGATGTCCATCCTGAGTGAGGAAGCGTAAAAAGATTGTTGGCTTATGGCATGGAACTAGTTGGCATTTCACAAAGCTTATCTTTTGATAACACGCTTGTGGAATACAGGTAAGGTTAAATAGAAGAAACAATTAGTAGTAATCTCTTAGTACCAGGAATGCAGGGAGAACCCGATTTACATCTTTGATGCGGGGAGGAGGGTCATAAGACCTTAAAAGCGTCGGGGAAGAGACGAACATGAACAAGGTTACATGGAAAAGGTATCGTACCTACCCTAGATAACCTGAAAGAGAGCGCACTGGACAGCACGTGTTGCTGAGCTTAAAACAGCTCTCTGCTACCCTTTGGGTAGTGAACCAGTGTCGCTAAGAAGTGGAGCACCAAGCACATTGCTTGATGTGTGAATCGCTTCTGTGTGCTACAAAAGCCACATTTGATGGATGTTTTTCACATTCTACGCTTCATCGTTTTTGGAGACCAATGATGCAAAGGTACGGGCTTCGCTTTTTCTTCCTAACTAAGTTGAAGTTTCAGTAGGTTCAATTAAGTTATTAAAATAAGTTAATTTACATAGAAACTCTTAAAAATTGATTGGACATGACAAAAATGTAATTTGTTTGACGTGATGTTCACTGATCCTAAATCAAGATGATTAATCAGGCAGCTAGAAACCAACGTTTTTCTGTCCTAACCAGTGAACCTGGCGTAGCCATAGTCAAATATTCACCAAGCAGTAAATCTTCCACGGAAAATTTTCTCGGACTGACGCCAGCAGTTCGTGCTAAAGCTTCGTCCATTGCCAACCTTGCTAAGAACTCACCACGCTGTCGATCTAGCCATTGTGTCATCCTACTCTCACTCACTATCACAATATTCTCGCCAAGCCTAAACGGTCCCCATAGCAAGGCCTGGAAGAAGCGTACCACCTGATGTGCGGTTGCTGATCCGTCGCGGAGTCTTTCTGATGCTTTCCGAAGATGTTCCGCCAGAGCAGAGTAGCCGGCATTCGAAGCGTGGGTGCCATTTCCATTTTGGTCTTGATGCAACATGGCAGTTATAATTCTCGAAATTGCTGTAAAATCGTTGTCAAAACTACTTTGCCTCGAAATATCATCATCATACTTGGTATGCAAGCTACTAGCACGTCGCTCTTTGGCCAGCGCCTGAGACATGCCAAAGTTCCCGATCAGTAATTGATAGTCATGATCATGTTTTATCAGAAACAAGTTGTTCATACTTAAGTTTCCGTGCGTGAAACCAGAATCGTGGAGGTGCATTACACCTTTGAGACATTGCAGTACTAACATGCATACCGTCCGTTCGTACGAATATGGGTCCTGAGAATGAGCGTCCTTGGATTGTGCAACAAATTCCGCGCAGGTTTGCGAGGGAACCTGATCGCTGATTGAAATTGTGGTATGAAGTGGGTTGCCCTGGCCTTCACCAAGTATCGCGGATCGGATTTCTCCGCGGAAGTACGCCAACACACGCGAGACGTTCTCGTGAGGGTCCACGCTACTGCAAACACTATAGTCTTGATCAAAGAGCGATTTCGAGTTGTCTTCAGTTTTACATTTGATCTAGAAACAGAAGGGGGAAATCGTAGTTTACATAAAAAGTAGGTCGACAAAAAGTAAGCTACAGTATTTTCAGAAGTTGAAATGAAAATGCTATACTACTTTACTTATTGGCTGAACCGACTACAATCAACACGGACAGTCGGACCAACTGTGGATAAGCTATTCATTACCTTGGCAATGTACTGTCTACTGCCATTGCTCGAATCCAGACTCGTTGACGCTTTTCTTAGACGTACTGGTACAGATACACAGCCTTGGTAATCAGAAACCTTCGGGGAGGGAACGTCCTCCACCATCTCAAAATCCTCCCAGCAAGCACCAGCCAAACTGATCGTGGGCTTGCGGAGCGAAGTTCTCCAACACCGTAGAATGTCTTTCAGTACGATCACATGCATGTCGGTGAGGTAATTATCACGCGGATCATCTATATCAAGGAAGTCGCAACTGCGGGACAGTCCGGCGGATTCTTCTAGTGGAGTGCTGCGACGTCGCTCTTTTTTGCAATTCAACGCCGAATCTAGTGACTTCTGTATCGTTGCTGAATCCAGTGTCAAACTTCGGGGAATCGGCTTTGGTTTGTCGTTTGGCTGAAACAACAATGAAAAGAATTTTGAAGGTGCCAATGGCCAGGTTACACACAAGTTATAATAATGCACGCGCATAGCTAAAAAGGCCATTCTCCTGGTATAAAATGCGAACAAAAGACACAACTTTAGCAACTTTAGACATGTTTATTTAGTAATTATTCGTCCAAACGCGATTACGAATTGTACTACAGTTTATTTATTGCTCATATAATAGTAATTTTTCATTCTGGTTCATTGTATTTCTAATTTCTGTCATTTCCACCGAACCATTTAAATTTTATTCCCACTCAACAAGTTCAATCTCAAACACGGAGACACACAGGACAAGAAGCTTTGCAAACTAAGGCTGCAACGCCTTGACCAGGTACGCAACGGTCAATCCCTCGAACACAGCAGATCCAGCGCAACCAATGACGCACAGAAAACACTTGAAATCCCGCTTCATCAGATCACTTTCTCCGTCCTCACCTTCACCCAAACGGAACAACTTTGTCACAAAACATACGAAAAGTTTAAAATGAGCCAAAAGACTGCAAATCGAAAAGATAAGCGCATGCCAGTTCAACATGCTGGTAAACTGATACTCTTTGGAGACCCAAAATAACAGACCAGATTGTATATCATCTTTCAATGCCAACTCCGCAACCGATACAAACAACTCAGCAAGGACGTATGTGGGATCAATTGTATTACGTCCATTGCAGCAACGGTCAAAAAACAGCGAGGTGTCTTCTCTATAACCGTTATACTGTATACTTGCACTTGCTTCAGTAAGTGTTCCAGGCCCGAAACCGTCGTATATGGTGATATACATGCTTAAGTAGTGATATCTCATGTAATGGAGATAAACTCTCAACAGAGCTATTGTACATATTGTGCAGCAAATACAACTAAACCCGAATAAAGCTTTCACAGTAATAGTATCAGCGGGTACTCCAGAAATAGTATTATTCGTGAGCAGTATGTGGAAAGTATACCAGTCCATAATAAAGTCCAAGATATGATAAAGAATCAGCACTGCATAATAGACAAGCTTTAACGCGGAACACAACACGTTGACGTTCATATTGTGGATTCCGTCAGACTTTGCTCTGCGCTACAAACACTGTATTTATACACAAGTTTTCAAAGTCGATTCTACAGCAGTGTAGAGATCATAGGCCAATTTACTGCCCAGCCCAGAGTTTAACAAACTATATTGTTTTGCAATCCAACCACATTAGCATCACAGGGTCAGAGCGTAGCGTAGCCAAAGGGCAAGCTATTAATTTAACCGGAAGTGAGGTAACATGCAAAGTGTATTAACTATTGGGCAATACAAATAAACACAAAAGCAATCGAACGATGGCGCTCGCAGCAAAATCATCAAAATACCATAAATGTGCTTACCTGCACTACAGGCTTGCTTGAAATTTTCGGTTTTAATTTCAAAGACTTCGGCCGACAAGGGACTTCGGGTTTGGGTTTCTTCAAAGGTTTACCAGCTTTCTCATTGTTCAGTTTTTTACCATCAGCCTCGGTTGTAGCATTACACTGCTCATGACTTTCAGGAGTTGCCACAGCAGAAGAATCATTGTTGCTGGGTGCGTCAGAGTTGGGGGTAAGGGTAGGCGACCCATCTGGGGTGATCGGGGCAGATGAGCTTTCCGGAGGAGTTGGTAGTGGTCCAAGCTCCGGAACCTTATTAAGACTGATCTCCTCCTCTCGTTCAATAGTACGTTGTGATAAAGATGGCTGCAAGTAACCACTTCTTGGAGGTTTTTTCGGACAAGTTTTTTCTGTGTCATCAGGCAACGATTTCTCAGGATCTTCAAGAAGGGTTGGCGAGTTTGGCAAATTGTAGTAACAATGGTCGTCTAATTGTTGGTCACCTAATTGTTCACCCAACTGTTCACCCAACTCATCTCCTATCGGAATTCCGGTGAACTCCGGGTGGAAACTAAGTTGTTCCAACGGTTCCTCGTCATCTTCCGTTGTCACTTCTGCTAACTCCGTTGCAGGTTCACTTATACCTCTCGAGACATCTGAGTTATCCTCGGCACAATTATCATCAGTCGGAAGAACCGAGACACTTGTTCGTTCACAGTTTGAGTAGTCCGCTGTGAACTTACCTTGGTACAAACTTGCAAAATCACTTGGAGGACTTATAGCGAGTTCCCTTTTCGCAGTTTTCCTTGTTCCTGGTATTTTTAGCGTGCTGAGAGCTTTTTTAAGTTTACTCTTGCCGAAAAACGCGACGGATTTTGTGGTTACCGCCTTCGTTTTCTCATCGTCAGTTTCATGTATCGTTGTTGGAGAATGAATCGAAATCAGAACGGCATTTTCACTTCGTTCTTCGCAAAGGGATTGCACCGGTCGTCTACTGAAAGGCGACTGGAGCGCTGAGACGGTCATTGATCGTTTCAGTGGCACAGGCGAGCATGATGGCGCGACGCTGACCGCCTGGGATCTTGGAAACATCTCAGAAACAGGTCTACTTGACGAACCTAGAAAATACGGTATGTTAGCTCGTCCAAACATTGATTAACATGAACGAGAGTCTGTCGCGACTCCAAAGCTTTCTCCGAACACTCTGGTTTCTTCATAGAGGCTATGAGGAAACACTTACGCGGTTGTAAAAAGAAGGAAAATAAGATTAATCCATCTGTTCTACGACTAATAGTATAATAGTGGTGCATCGTGCACATACTTTGAACACCTGTTGACCACGATCTAGGGGGAGGGACTGGAGGTGCCGAACGCATTGGTCGGGCGGTCTTGGGTGGTGATGGGGACTTGCCACGAGTTCTCGACGCTTGCGCGCTCTGTAAACTCTTTGGACGAGCTTCATGACAACCGGTGGACGTTAACCGTTCTGCTGCTGGAAAAAGAAAGAATGCTTAATTCCACGTTACAGGAAACGCCGTCTCTCCAAACAATTAACAACAGAACCGTGGTGAACTTCAACAGGATACAGAAGAAAATTAGTTTTGTACTGTGAAGCATAACGCAAATTCTCAACGGTTACACTGGGTACGATTTCCTGGCCGCGCAACCATCGAATATGGAAGATACCCATGATTAAGCACTCAAGACAACTTATTTGGCCACTAGACAGAGCAATAATGGTTTACATTTTCGTAACAATACATCGATTGCATTCCAAACAGTATTAAACACAGCAGGAATGATGCCAAGTATAACAAAACTTTTCAAAAAAGTCGTCGGCGCCGTTTCGTATGTAAATTGACAGGTTTGAAAAATCAATTACAATATAACAGAGATTAAATCTGCTGCACTACGAACTCTTTTTCTTCTGGTTACAACTCGACGTAGAAATACCAGTACCCGGTAGTAATAGCAATAAATTAGGGTAATTTCTGATATAATTGAAAATAATTTTAAGTGCGTCAAAAGACCTGCCCGCTCTTGTATCTCTCAGCTGGACTCTGGCTGGATACCACAACGCAGCAAAACAACACCACACGTCTTAAAACTCTTAAGATTTAACTTATCATCAGAGTACTTCTGGATAAAGAGTTACCCGTGCTATTTAGCTGGTATCGCAGAGAGCAAACAGCTTTATACTATTACATCTATACGTCACTGTCACAGCCACAGGCATAAGTTTAATATATCATTCAGTAGGCGGGAACGTTCAGTACATTATCAGATAAATAGATAATTTCACTTCATGCAATGTCATATTGCTAAGAAGCAGAGGCTTATTTTAGACCAATATTCAGCAAACGTAATCTATCTTTCAAGATAAGTTGAACATGACCTTTCTTGGCCATAAAATGTGTGTAAATAACTGAATACAGGCTTGGTCGAAGTCAAAGGTCGCTAATAACAGACGGGCGTTGCACGCATGTTTTTAGCCACAATTTGTGAAGGTTTCTTTTTTAACATGTCAATGAATGTTACTGTATTATTTATAACGATGACGCAGCAAGCATGTATTGATCAATCGAAGAGTCAAATAGGCATCTAACTGTGCAACAACTGGTAGCAGTACAATAGATTTTACAGACCAACGAAAGATTCCGTTGCATGATATCGAGTTCGAACAAAAGTCAAACTAGGAATTGATGCAAAAGAAAAAGTCAAACTAAAACTCATTACTTGTTTCCGCTTTACTCAGTTTTGCTTTAGATTATGCACTTTTGCACCAGACTAAACAATTTTTTTATAATATTTTCTTTCCATGTTCAATTATATATGGTATGTATAATTGGCAAGTTCGGCCAAGCATTAGTATAACCTACCTAAACTATTGCATCTTTTTCGCCACATGTTACTTGTGAATGAGCAGTATTGGACCGTCTGCTAATCTCAATTCATATAGAAATATGAATTAATTCACGGTACTTCAGCAGGATGCAATTTTAAGAATTATGTACATGTCAATAAGTTTGATTACCGTAAAATATTGTATATTTTGACTTTTGAAAGAGTTACTGAAATAAGAAAAAACTAAGTTTAATTAGGAAGGTTTCAAACAATTAGTTTCTTTAACTGGTTTATGCAAACAGTCAACAAAAAGGTCAACCTGTCTCTTTGAAACTAATTTTGTTATCAGAATTTGTTTGAAAAATTGGTGTTGAAATGATTTTCAAATATGACACGTTTCGTGTTGACGAACATTCAGTAAATCTAACTCAATTTTACCTTTATTTAATTTACATGATTGACAAAAAAAAACTTTGCCAACGGGATTTATAAGGCTTATCTCAAAACGCAGAAACCCCAAAACAGTAAACTAAAAGTAAAAGCGTCACTCTATCAAATTTCAAAGCGTAAAAATTAAAAAATACTTAAGAGGGAAGGGTTGTAAACTGATTCCGACCAATCAGCAATACTTTATCACCAAATATGTTTAGCATATGGCATTATGAAGATATTATCACGGTACAACAGCACGTAGGAAAAACAAGCTAGCTAGCTGCACCTACAAATCTGTTATTCACATCCGTAGAATTGCAAGCATTTCCTGCCCGGCATAACAATATCATTGGACATGCACTTTTGGGCGAAAACCCTTTTTTTAAAGACGCAACGAAATCATAACAATACCGGCTTCTTCCAAAATTTTAGTGTTTCTTTTGTTGCGCAGGGCTATTTTTTTAAATAATCTCCAATTTTTCGAATTGACTTCTACTACTAATGCCAGTACACTGTGCTCTCATATACACGAGACGCATCTCATTGTGTTGTCCTGAATAGCAGCGGTATTGGGAACCTCGTTAATATTCTTACATTATTCAGTAATATATTCTCTAACGAAACTATAACAAAATTGGCAGCCACTTCGTCTCAATTTTCTATGAAGAAATTTAGCGAACTTTTGTCTCGGCTAATCCTAGGATTAGAACAATATGAGAGGAAACAATACGTTGATCACACCTTAGCACATAACAGGGGGTCTTGTCACACTCAACTAGTGTACAACATTATACAAGACATACAACATTGACTTCGCCAATGCTTTTAACAAAGATTGTTTCAGTTTCTGAAGTAATTCAAATTATTTAATACAGGGGTTGTATGTACTACCACGTGTAACAAGATTTTCTTTATGAAATTTGCATGTGAAAAACATTAGATACAATTAGTTATGCTTTGATTCACCCACATGTACTCGATCAGTAGCTCTTTTTGGGCTACTTAGATACGAACAGGATATTGAATATTACACGCTGACACGAATTTGCATTTCTGAAAATGCTAGTATGGCCAGCTTGGACATGCAGCTTTTGTAAGCAATTTGTTGAAACTGGACTGTTTGTCTTACTCTCATAAAACTTTCATGGACACTTTTTTGAAACTGCACGTCATCAAGTTATTTTTTTATTACAATACGCACTACACTGTTAATATTTTCAAGGTCTTAGATAATTTTAAATGCAAACACTCTACTTGTCAAACAAACATACCGACAAAACACAATAGCAAACAGGCCAATTTTACATTCTTCCCTATATTTCACCATTTTCCGCCAGTGTAGCATATTTAGCTATCACTTGTTGCCAATTAATAGTGAAAATAGAACATACCAGAGAGAAATTAAAATTTTAGAAGGTCAAGGACATTAAAAACCCAGTCTACACTAACTGCATTTTTGGCGTATAGGATTTTAAGACGATCTGGAATACTATATATTTCACTAACTTAAACCACTGTAAGTTGATAATATTTACTTACAATTGATATTTTCATCTGTACTCTGTACTGTTCCATCGTTCGCTTGAAACTGCTCGCTAAGAGCAAAACTTTGTCTTGGCAATGGAGTCGGTCGTTCCTTGACTAACTCGGCTGCATTCACCGAATTACAACAAGAATCAGATTGACTATGCTCTAAGTGCTTTTTCTTCGGCGGCAAAACAGGACGAAAATCACCTTCTGTCAATTCTGGATCTGATTCAACGTCCTTTTCAACGTGGTCCGAGCATTCATTACAGGAATCACTATCGGCATCATCCGTGTCACGAGTATGGCTGATATAATATGGCTCTATATCTTCTAAACTTCGCTGTAATTCTTCTAAGTCAACGACTTTATACGGTAGAATCAATTCTGGACCATCGGAAGGACAAGAAAGTGGAAGGTTCTGCCTAATTGGTAGCGGCGGCGGCGTCTCATCATGATCGATCATTCCATCCATGGAATTATCATGAATTTTCGAACTGAACTTCATGCAGCTCTCTGGGGTGAAAGGCCTCGTGTTCTCGTAAACTTGCTCCTTCGAATCTCTTCTGACGTAATACTGTCCCACAGCATCGCTTAAATCAAAACTATCTCGGCTTTTTCCCCAAGATTGTCTCGAATCCTGTGAACTTGCATTACTCGACTGGCTGCTACGCTTGCTGCCTCCGAAACGGCCGAAGTTCAACCGACCTGCGAACGAAGCAAGCGATAAGGTATCTGGCGAAATATTTCCATAAAAAGATCCGGTGTTACTACTTCGAGCGCTACTGGAGTTCGACGAACATTCAGGACTTGACATAGACTCGTATTCACTTTGGTATTTCATTGAATTTCGCGGTGAATTGTGCCCGTCCGCAAGCTCGATAAATTTCGGACGGCGCATCACGATTGTTTGGCGATCTGTCATGTTAGCGTTCTCATTAGCAGCCGAAATATTTGCGTAGGTCGGTGGGACTGTCGTATTCGTTAATAAGGCTCCATGATCACTAAAATCCGTTGGAAAACCAAACTCCGGTTTCCTGGCAATGACGCTGTTTCTCAAATTCAGGAATTCTGGCCTCTGAGTTTCGACTGTCATTCGGGTGCCCTGCGGAATGAAGCCAGACGTGGCAAGATTAGCATTGCCACGGTCTGATGGAGTTACTTGAACTAGATTTTCTTCACTAACGCAGTCCTGGCCGTGTTTCACAACCATAGTGGAATGCTTGTAACGCGCGAACGTTTCCCTTCGCTGGATGAGACTCAAATTCACGACAACGGTATCAGAAACTTAATTTTCTTTATCTCTTATTGTTGCAATCAAAGTCTGTGCGAGATCCTCGCCGCGTTTCCGTTCGACAAATTGCTATCCAAACACACTGCGACTCCTGCCGTCTGTTTGTTTGGCTCAATATCTCATCCTATTCTATCTTGAATATTTCAGAAAACTACATGCACAGGACGTTGATCTTTTCTTACACTCCGACAAATGCTGTTAATTAAGCATTCGCTGTTGACAATGTTGAGTCAAATTCAACCTGAATGTGACTGCGCAAAAGTGGCTCGACGCATCAATAACCAACCCAACGTTTGTGATTTGTGAATTGCGCCACGCGTTACCTTTTTAATACGCCATTTCCCCGACGCACTTTTCTTCGTATTATTTTGCGATCCACTTCTCTTGAACTCTTTGGCTACGTTTCAACAACAACGAAAGCCTCTCGAAGAACTCTTCAATGCTGCTTTATACATATCCGTGTAGTACTTGTAAAACAATAGGCGTCAAATTTCCAACAGATGAGCAAAGCCCTCTGATTGCTTTTCAAAGCCTACTGACTTATCATCAACTCGCACATTCACGCAAAACACTTTCGTCTGTCAACGTACATCGGTCAATTGCCTATTGTTCCTTCATGCGTGCCTGCGTGGTGAACGCGACCCGCTCTATCAAGGCGTAGGGCTTGTTTGACTGTTTTGCACGGCTTTTTTCCACCCTGGTGCATGGCTCTGCAACTTTCACATTTGTGCATGGCGCTTTTTAGAAATGTGTAAACTACTCCCTGCTTTACTTTGTGCTTCCGGATAATAGAATGACAGACTTCAGTCAACCAATAAGAAAATAGTATGATAAATTTGGTTAGCCGCATGATGCACTACCAGTGAAAACCACAGTAATTAAGCCAAAAACATTGTCACTTGCATTTATAATTTTATATAGTATAAAACGCGTACATAGCAAGTGCGTCAATTAGTTAGAAAACTTTAAAAACATGCAAACGACGGAACTCGACATAACTGCATAGTAGTCAAACTGGAATAACGCTTTATACAACCACGTCCTTCAAATCGAAGCAAACGTCCACGATTTTTCGCAGTTTATGATAATGTACTCTTTGACAAAATGATGCCTGTCCTTTAACGTCAGCGACAAGGAAAGCGCATGTGAGTTGTATAGCTCACATGAAAGAGCATTAAAGTCACTTCAAACCAAGACATGCGAACCATTATGTCACGAAAGGAGGTGGAGTTGTTACCAGAAGATTTGGAGTCGTGTAAATTTCCGGTCTCCTTTTGAGCAAAAACAATTGTTCAAATGTAGATATAACAACAAACTGCACACTTGTTACCACTCCTTTTGCGCGTCACGACCGCCGACAGGTGTCATCGACAACGCATTGTGTGTGATAGTCACAAAACCAGTCACCGAATGACAGGTAGAAGTGAAATTGTTTCAAAGAAGATTGAACACAAAGCAAAATATACACTAAACAACAGGAATGAATATAATAATATAAGAAGTGCACAGGACTTAAAAAAAAGTTGTGAAAAGTTTTTACGTATGTAAATGTAAAGAAATTGAAGAGATTATTCAAACCCTGTACTTATAAAGGTAATAGATTGTAAAGATAATATTACTTGTATGTTAAGTTCAAGACTTCATAATTATGTATCCGACATTGTCGAAAGGATAAGTCATTCTATGGTACTAAAATGCCAGCACTTTTGACTCGAGAAAATTTATGCTTTAAAGTCAAATTGACTTCTCGCCTCAACTTGTGTTCTGTATTACAAAGCACTATTTTACTATTTTTTCGTCCAGTAAGTTGGTATGGTGGATCCACTGGATCCTTCATAAAGACTATTTAATAATAATGTATTTATGCAGTTGTCAGCACAGAACTGCGTCGAAAAAGATGATGCAACAGGGGAATAACTGAACTACAGCTTTCGGAAGACAGTAATTTTTAAATAAAATGGCGTCCCTCTGGCCTTCACCATCAGGAAAGTGGACCAAGATTAGCTTCTCGGACGACTCGAATTCCCGACTATATCGCGAAGATGTTACGAAAATGCATAACGACAGTGATCCGGACAGCGACGAAGACGACGCGTGGATGTCTCAACTCGAGAAGGATTATGATAATTCTCGAAGACGCCGAAAGCGGCGCACGTGGACTATGTATGAACGACGAGTGACGACGGCTCTTAGTGTGTTTGTGATAGCCACTATCTTTTTGGCATTTTTGTTTCTTTACAAAAATCGTATCAGGTTAGTCCACGAGTTACGTCTTAAAAGATACAGCAAAAAGTATATTAACTCGTCTTAAATTTCTTTACGTAAGGCTACCTTTTTTTCGACATAAAGACGACGAGGCGTGCCTTACTAGGGCCTGTGTACAGGCGGCAAATGAACTTTCAAAATACGTGAACGACCGAGTCAAGCCTTGTGATGACTTTTACGAGTACGCATGCGGGGGTTGGGAATTAGACTCGTCTATCCCCATGGGAACACCAAAATTCACATCATTCCACCGCATCGCTCAAAAGAACCATCTGATCTTACAAAAGATACTGGACCGCGGAGGAATGCAGTCTCACAAAAGCTCAGCGGTGCGGAACATTGCTACATATTATGATTCATGCGTGAACCAGAAGATTATTGAATCTAGAGGAGCCAAGCCGCTCCAAGATCTTATCAAGCTCGTAGGCTCATGGACTGTGACGAATACGGCGTGGAATCCTGAAGGGTGGAATTTCGGCCAAGCGCTCACTCAGATTCATAAGCTCAAGAGCATGCCGCTGTTCTATATGTTCGTAGGTCCGGATGACAAAGATTCGTCAAGGAATATAATACAGGTATAGGTTTTTATAATATGTTGGCTTGGTCTTGTGGTGGTGTAATATACCATTACTCAATATTCATACAGATTCAACAAGCTGGAATCACACTGCCTGATGAGGAATATTACGAAAGAAAAGACAATAATAATGTGGGTAACTATGGCGGTAGAACTTATACGAGTTTACATTGTAGGTAGTGAACAGTTTAACGCAATATATTTCTTTTAAAGCTGACCCAAACCCCGCCCAAATCCTAACGAACCAACGTTTATGATTTTGATTTTTAAAGACCCTCTCGTTTTTTAATGAGTTGTTTATCAAAACGTTATCATGCAGTATTACTAACATTTTTTTTGTGCAGTTAATTGTAGCTTACAAAGATTTCATGGTGAAAATCGCAATGCTGCTAGGCGCAGGAAATCACGAGAGCGTCATCAAGCAGATGAATGAAGTTTTGCAATTTGAAAGAAATTTGGCAAAAATTTATGAGCCCAAACGGAAATTGAGACACAGTGAGAAAATCTACAACAAAATGACAATTGCTGATTTACAGCAAATGGCACCATCGGTAGGTTCAAACTCACTAAATCAAACATGGGACCCATTCTGAAATGCGACTTAGACGAACTATAAAAACTACATGAAGTGTAATTATGCACTCACTTTCATCCGCAGATTCCTTGGATGGACTACATGAACAATATCTTTACAAGTCCCGTCACGTTCTCTGAGCCAGTCGTCGTTTATACTCCACACTATTTGAGAAATATGTCAGAACTCGTCACTAAAACAGAAAGAAGGTAAACAGTTACAAACATTCAGACCACCTAAATCATGCGTCAACTTGCAAACATGTACACATGCACAACTACTACATTCTTTTATTTAGGGTACTAGCCAACTATATGGTGTGGCATTTAATCAAGCCCTTGGTGCATTTAGTGTCTCGTCCATTCAGAGATGCCTATGATGCATTCGACCTAATCGAGAAGGGCTCACAACCCACTTTGCCCTCAAATTCCGCGTGCGTGGCAAGAAGCGAGGCATTGTTTGGTTTTGCGATTGGAATGCTGTACGTAAAAGAACGAGTAGGAAAACAAGCAAAATCTGAGGTAAAACCAAACCACGGTAATTGAAGATACAGTTTGGAGAATAGGCAAGGTGTCTGTCTATCTATCCTTTTGTTCCTGTGTGTGCAAATTTGCGCAAGGTGAGGTATACAGTCATTGAGTATATAAATCTGCGCTGTTTTAAAGGCATCAGAGATGATTAAAATCATTAAACAAGAATTTGAACGAACTATTCCAAAAGCAGATTGGATGGACGAAAGCACTAAACAAAAAGCCTTAGAAAAAGTATGAAAATGATTTAGCCCATTTTCTAAAACACTTTTCGACCCCCTTTTTAGAGACATCGTTCTTCATCTTTTTAGTTAAATGCTGTGATTGAAATGATCGGCTATCCGGACTGGATTGAAGACATTGCAAAACTTGATAGCTATTACTCAAACGTAATGAAAATTAAATAATTGAGTCGAAATATAACTCCAATAGTTAGATTTTATCTTTTTTAAAGCAAGAGTTTACCATTTTTTTGCAGTTAACGATGAAGAAAGGTTTACATTTTGAGAACTACTTGGATGCCCGAAGATTCTATCATGCTAAGATGATGAGCAAGCGTTCAAAACTTGTAGAACGAAGCGAGTAAGAGATTTTACTGCATTCAACAAACTTCGGAAAACACACCGAACGTTTTTGCAAGCGTAATTTGATTATTTTAGATGGCATCTCACTCCTTCTCAAGTCAACGCTTATTACAATACGCCAAACAACTACATAGGTACATAACAAAACTGTTAAAGTATAATAATTGGGGACGTTTTGACGCAATATTAAAACAGTATCGTGTGTGGAATAACTCAGTTATTCTCTCTACAGCGTTTCCACTTGGCATACTACAGAAGCCTTTCTTCGAACCTTCGTGGCCGAAGTAAGAGTTTCACCCAATCATTTGCAACTGTAATTCAACGAAAACACTTTGAAACGACCAACGCAGTATCATATTGTGACAAATTGTTTTCTACATATTTCGCTGTCTTAGGTATTTGAACTACGGTGCAATTGGAGTGATCATGGCTCATGAACTAACTCACGGTTTTGACAGTCACGGTATACTATTTAGCTGGTATATACGAACTATTACTTGGATAGACAGATCCTCTTCATAATTGACAGGCAGTAAATTTGACAAATATGGTAATCTCAATAACTGGTGGAAAAATGGATCGCTGGCTCGTTTTCAACAGAGGGCGTCGTGTATGGTGAAGCAATATGCAAACTTTAGCGTACAAGGAAAACAGGTTGAGTAGCTGCTTGGTAGATGACTGCGACAGCAAAAAAATTTAACTTTAGCATTATAATAATAGTTTTAGTACAAGACTGTCCACTGGGTAAATTTTTCTATTATCTAAACCAAAGCGCATTTGACAAATCGTTTTACTAACACAGATAGATGGCGTTCAGACGTTGGCCGAAAATATTGCCGACAATGGCGGACTGAAACTAGCCTTTAAGGCAAGTTAACGTTCAAACAAAATAACAGATTTATCAGAGAAAGCTCTCGATTTTAATATAAACTTGTATTTCCATACAGGCTTACAAAGAATGGTTGAAACATCACTCTATTGAACAGAAACTGCCATCATTTGATCTCACACCAGAGCAGTTGTTCTTCGTATCATTTGCTCAGGTACACCGTACACTTTGTTTAAGAAAGAGAAACACCCTATATATGTCATCCAACCACATTTAAAGGTTAAAAAGGTGCATAATGCTTATCCTATTTTTCCTTTAATAAAGCCCCTTTTACACGACCAAATTTTCTTTGACAACTTTCATTTGTGAAATATTTTTTGACCGTGTAAATTAGGAATTTTCAACCAGTTTAACTTTACAAATGCATTTGTTCAAAAGCTGGGTTATTGTCAAATTAAATTTGTTAAGAATTCCTAATTTGCGCGATCAAAAAATATTTCACAAATGAAATTTGTCAAAGAAAATTTGGTCGTGTAAAAGGGGCTTAAAGGTCTTATACCTGCACACCTATAGGTATGGTGCTCTAAAAGCACGGCTGAGAAAGCTGAACAATCGCTATTAACAGACACCCACAGTCCAGAGAGAATAAGGTAAAACACAGCGAATTAATAGAAGTTGAAATGAAGGAAGAATACCATATTATACCTTTCAATGTAGTTCTTGTTTAACGAACACGAGCCTGCTAACTGCTGATTATCCATGCTGTTATCTATCCTCAAAACTATCTCCACAATTTGAACGCGTCGATAACCTAAAACAACCTCATATCTGGCATTTTACAAAAAGTTAATGCACACAGCAAATGCGTTCTCCAGCTTCAATGATTAATATACACTTCGCAATAACTTATTGAGTATTGGCTACTGCACGAATTAGCCTACTTTTCATACATCGTAAATTATCGGTGATGTTTACGGACTCCTTTCTCGGTGATCACTATAATACTTTGCGTTTCTCCTTTGTTGGTCAATGATCGCAAATCGTTAATTATTTACGATATAAAGAAAAAACTATCTCGTACAAAATATATTTTAAAACGACGCGACGCAGCCAAATTTAGTGATGTCATTTATTGCGATAAAAATGTTTGTCCACATGAAAATGTTAAACAGTACTGTAAGGAAGAACCAAATATCAGTGGTACCAATCAATCTGTTTGGACGGTATCTTTCTATGTTTATAGGGTGATAGCTGCAATTCACAACTCGCAGAACTTTGCTGATTCATTTAATTGTCCTCAAGACAGCCCAATGAATCCAAAAGCAAAATGTGAAGTTTGGTGATTCTATACCATTTGTGGAAACACTCAGTGTGGCTTTATACCCAGTCTGTTTTTTCAAACGAAACTCACTCTATGCACAGTAGAATTAAATCTATTTACCATCAAAATAGGCGTGTTAATTGCTCAAGCAACTAAAAGATAAAACAGAAAAATAAAAGACAATTGGCACCAGTTTCACCTCATGCTATTTTTTAGTGAGGCTAATTTTACATACATCTGAAAAGAGAAAATGGCGTAAATTGTTCGTTTTACGAAAATAAACTTACCTAGGGTAGTCAAAGCCATTCAGAATTTCTTTAACTTTTTCCGCCATGCCGATGTTTGTTGACTGCTCACAAGCCTTTTTCAACTCGACCAGGAATTCCGATATGGACGATTCGGTCGGAATTACATCGGAATTCGGAAGTCGCACGTCGGAAAATGTTTGGGTCAAGAGGCCGCAAAAGTTTTTTAAAAATGGTTCCAGACTTTTGATGTCTTCTTCGGAGTTAGTCTTTTCGTTTTCAAGTTTGCCAATGGCCGATTTTAGGTTATCGATATGTTTGCTCAAAATGGCATTTTGTTCTTCATACTCCACCGCCGCCCTACGAAGTTTTCGTATTTCACTCTCCCGGCCTACGAAATGTGCACGTTTTAAAACACTTGTTCAGGAGAAATAGCCTCAATAGAGAGGTTCCTGACTTCCAATACCGCTACCAATACCTTCTGCTACCTAACCTCACATTTGACTGGTTGGTTAATGAAATAAGACACACCTCATTGGTTAGTCTTGGCAAATGGAAGTCGTATTGGTAATGGAGGTCAAATCTGAACAACGCTTAGGTGCAAAGGACGTAATAATTATTGTCATTCATTTCAAGATGCTTACTTTTGTTATAATTAAGAAATGCGTTTGAAAACACAGGAACGTTCAAATCTCCTTCCGCAATAGACGACACATCAGAAAACTCGTTCGGTTGCGATGAGCTGTGATTCGGCATCTGTATGCCTAAATGAATAGTAAAACATTACAGCTATAAAATGTTTCAATCATACAAAGAGAAACAAAAAAGAAATGTCCAAAAAATTTTGTCGTGAAAAACTTGTGTATCTCACACACGGTAGTTCACTAGCAATCTATGCCGTGGCATTATTAGGTGCTGCTTAGGAATCCCTTTTAATGGGGTTTCCTTAGTACACTGCATTGACAAATCAACGCATATTAGTAGTTCGTATGTACGTCAGTAGTTCGGTAAGTGTGAGGGAGCGACTTCTGCAAACGCAGCACACTACAGCCTCGTTCAAAATAATAATGAAAAACAATACATAAACAAGATTCTTGTAGTTTTGCATGGTGAAAATAATATCAGTATTCACTCGTTTTGAGGATATACATGGTGTATCCTCAAAACGAATACTAATATATAAACATATATTATAGAATCACCTACATATATGTGCGTTTCAATTAATTCTAATTTCACCATTTACAAATCTCCAATCATTGTTAAAACACAAAATGAAAAGTAAAACATTACAGCTAAAATGTTTCACTCATGCAAAAAGAAACAAAAAAGAAATGTCCAAAAAATTTTGTACAGATCTGGGGCCGGTTGTACGAAGCCCATGTAGCTTAAACGGTGGATAGCTTAAACAAGAAATCACATTTACATATTCCTTGAACATCCAAACTTTATATTTTCTAGTTGAATACAATAATTATGTATTTAACTATTGCTTTAGGACATAATGTTGAATTGTGAAGATCTGCAAAATATGGGAAATCGTTTTCAAATTCTGCCGTATCCACCGTTTAAGCTAAACGGGCTTCGTACAACCGGCCCCTGCCTACTGCACCTTCTTTTGGCTGTTTTTTGGATCCCATGTACTTCTTATTTCGACTTTCTGTTTCTATGACATTGCGATGTTTCCTACTTTCGAGATGAGTGTTGAAATTGTATTGATTTTCAAACCATTGGTTGCATGGGAAGCATACCAAATGACTACCAGGCTGTATAAGCAGAAGTTAGGCATGTTTACAGTAATTCTCCAATGTGCAAAGTGAATTTAGACACTTTTATTGCACTAAAAACTGCATCTATGTAAAAATTTAAGATAATTACCGACGATTTTTCTTCTTGCTTGAGAACTAGAATGTAGGAAAGAAACAAACACGTTTTCAAACAACTGTTCAATCAAACATGATATCCAATACTTCATCTAACAAAAATTTGGATAATTTCGTTTGAACAAAATATGTGCTTATGAGTATCTATCACTCATGTATGTCTTATTTATACCTTTTATAGCTCGTTCTCTTTCAGTGACAAATGTTTTGTAGGCATCAGACTTCTTATAGAGGTCTAGTTCAATCATGTACATCTTCTTGTCTCGTTCAGCTTGGTCAAGATATATCTACCATTTAACAGAAAATGTTTGATGATTAACAAGTAAAAAAAAATTAAAGACAATACCGTATTCTCTCTATTAAGCCCCCCGGGGGCTTATTCTTTTCAGACCCTTTTGGGGGGGGCTTATTTAGTTATCCATAATATCTAAGATAATTTTCTGCAGAATGTACCGGTAAGGTATTACGTTCATAGCATTATAAGAAATAGAGAATATTACATGGCTGCACGGAAATATGGGTTTTATTTCGAGTGTTGAACAGAATATTCCTTAGGAGTGAGCGTAGCAAACGAGTAAGCAATATTCTGTTCAACACGAGAAATAAAATCCATATTTCCAAGCAACCATGTAATATTCTGTTTACTATATAAACATGAGTGTTATCAACAAACTGCAATTCAAGCACGCTACAACATCACTGATTGGCCAAACATATTTCCTACGCGGCTTCTGATTGGTTTTCGAACATGATATTTTTACACGTAAAAATATCGTATTTTTACGTGTGTTCAGATACGATTTTTCTCTGTGGCAAAAAACTCTATATAACACTCATGTTTATACATAATAAAACAAAATACACGACAGCAAGTTCTAAAAGGGGGGGGGGCACTTAATTGAGAGGGGGGCTAAATAGAGATAATATGGTAAGCAAACTATTATTATACAAACCTGTTTCTCATCTGGCTGCATTTCACCCCACATTGCACCTAAGATCTTGGTAACATCATGAAACGATGAGCCAGGATTTTTCAACCGAACAGCTTCGCGACGATCGTTCACAAACCTCAAGTAGCCAGTCAAGGGAGCTTTTGGAGCATTTTTATCTTGCATTAACAACTTTGGCTTACGTTTCCCAGACGTCTGGGGGAAAGTACCTGCAACGCCTGATGAAGTACTACTTGGTGCACCAATACTGCTTGATGCTGGTTGAGTTTCACTATTATTACTTGAAGTAATCTGGTTGACAGCAGTTACGCGAGTCACTGTTGTGCTTTGAGTTTGTAAAGCATTTGAGGCTTCTGCAGTACTCTTAGCACCAGTATTCATGGTATTAGTCACAACAATAGAAGTACTAGGTGAAGTAGTGGTAACTTGTACACCATCAACGGATGTTGTGATGGTCTTATTTGCATCTTGGGTAATACTGTCACTGCTGGTGCCAGTAGATGTTTCTTCGACCATATCTCTAAATAAGATAAACAATTGATTACTATTTAACCTACAAACAACCAAAAAGTGGTGTTAAGTCAAAATCATTCCATGTCAGTTCTGACATGAAACTGACATGAACTGACACAAAATGAATGCAACAAAGTCTTTCTACTTCTAATCTCTTGTATTATACGAATTATATGGAATTTCTTCATAGTGTCGATGTTCTGACGGTTCCCGACCACTTGTTTCAGAGGAAGGGGTGGTGAAAGGGTGGTGTAAAAGGGTAGAGGAAGAGGTAGAAGGGGAGGAAGGGTAGAAGGGGTGGACGGGTAGAAGCAGGGAAAGGGATGGAAAGGGTGGAAGGGGTGAAAAGGTGAAAGAGTGGAAAGGATGAAAGAGGTGGAAGGGAGGAGGGTTCAAAGGGTGGAAGATCGAAGGGGTGGAAGGTGGGAAGGAGGAAGGTGAAAGGGCAGAAGATGGAAGGGGGTGGGAAATGAAAGAGTAGAACAAAAAAAAGAGGAAAATGGGTGAACAAGTAAAAATGCAAAGAAAGAATTGCAGTTGAAAAAGTGGTGTTGAGTCGAAATCATTCTGTGTCAGTTTTGAGACGAAACTGACACGAAGTGAATGCAACGAAGTCTTTCTACTTCTAATCTATGATACAAGGTATTATGCGAATTGGTTTGGACTTGAATATATAGAAATCATCCTTCTTTTTTGCATGACTTAAATAGTAGAAGTATGCACGGGCCCCTAAATTTCTACCACCACACATGATTTTTGAGCAAAACAAATGTTACTGACACTGTTTGTATATAAAATATCCAATCAAAACATTATGACTGTGTCAAGCGAGCATGATACTTATTGTCTTACGTCATTGTTTTCTGCGTATGCATTCTTTTTGACAATGTTCCACCCTAATATTCCTTGCTTTGCTGGAGAACATTAGAGTGGAATATTATTCGTGCACACCACGCGAGACTTCACGAAACGAAAACAGGCGGGAAAACGTCATATTTACATAACATGGCCGAAGATTAAAAACTAAACGTAGTCACTAGTTGAGTCAGAGTCGTGTGCTTCTTCCGCTCGGGGGATTCGGGGAAATATTACCCTGGGGGTAATATCCCAGGTCCAGGTCGATACCTGATAATAAATTGTACAACGGTAGAAAAAAATACTTCAACAAAACAGAACAAATATAAAACTTCAACACTTACAAGGGCATTTCCATCATTGGGTCAGTCATTTTATGTGGAGATTAGAAGCGCTTCCTAATACTTTACCACTAAAGACAACCGCATTTCTAAAGATTATCTTTGGCACCATGTGCTTCGCTCCAAAAGTCCGAATTGCTCACGATAAACGAGCCTGCATGTTGCACAAGACATGTTTCAGCAGACTACAGCGTACATTGCGAGATTACATCGTGTAAAATTCACATAAAGTACCTCGTTCCAACCTCTTCGCACGTCCCATGTCGTAACAATTTCGAAACAATCAATTTTTGAACTTGGGCAAAAACAATTGTTTTTCTTTTATATTTTGATCGTTTTCTACAGCGATCGAACTTCGCCATATAACAATAAATCATAGAAGAGTGTTTGGACAAAATAACAGCATTAAAAATTTATACAAATGTTTACCGTAACGTTTGAAATTACCCGGCGATGGCGGAGTTTTTGAAAAGTTGATTTGATAAAAAGATAAGTTTCACTACAGTTGGAATTTTATCTCTGGTGTACTACAAATGGACGAAGAGAGATCCGAAACGCCCCAGTAAGTGAAATAAAACAAGCAAGTCATCCTTTGGAACTGCCTATACTGTAAAAACAACAGCAACTACAATACCTAACATATCAGTGGTATCACTAATACCAATAGTAACTTGAAGTCTTGAACTTTGTTCTTACGTTCTTGTTTGCATTTCTCTGAGAAGAAAAACATTTAGAAACGCATATGTGCCGAAGAAATAGCATTAAAAACGAAGGATAGTATTATATAATTTACCATTTTCCAATTTTTTTATCATCCTCAAATAGGTCAATTTGTAGTAACGATGGTATTGAAATGTCAGATTACCAGTTATTGTCTGACAAAGTCTCACCATGCAGCAGCAACAATAGTACAGTTTGTCTGGACAATCAAGAAATTATATTAAAGGTATATTGCTAGAAATCACAGAAGTTTATCATGTACTGCAGTGGAAGTTGAAGCCAAACGTCTATTAGAGAGGTGTCTATATTGAAAAAAGTGCATATACTGAAAGGTCCAACTGCAATGTGGTACTCAAAAATAATGTCTGATTTAAAATATTTGATGCAATTAGGAGACTTCTGGGAAATCTGGTCGAAACAAGAAACGCAAGAAATCCATGAAGGATAGCAATGCACCGAAGGCACCACTAACTGGATATGTCCGCTTTCTCAATGAACACAGAGAGAAAGTTCGTCAGGAGAAGCCGGAGTTGCCTTTTTACGAAATCACGAAAATTCTAGGAACCATGTGGAGCCAGATGCCACCAGAACAAAAACAGGTAGAGAATAGAAACATTTCTTATTCCCAACCTTTCATATCTGAAACAAAAACATTAAGTCTACATTGCTGTGTTACTCTTTCATAACATCTAGTCTTACCTCAATGAAGCTGAAAAAGACAAGGAAAGATATAGCAAAGAGTTAGTGGAATACCAGCAAACTGATGCTTACAGATCCTTTGTTGCTAAGCAAGAAAAAGGTCGGTACACCCTGCCAAAAATCAGCAATTAGGAAATCACTGTAAAATGTAAACAAGTGAAAATTGGTGTTTACAAATTACTACACCAGTATATTTGAATGATACATTTATTTTGTAGCTGAACGGGAGCGTGAAAGTGCAGCTGTGCAAAAGTCAGAGGTCTTGGTGAAAATGGATACAAACGACAAGATTGGGGAGAAATCAAATGAGGCAAAAAGAGGCGATGCAACCCAAACTGATATCAAAGGACAAAATACGTTTAACGCTCTTATTGGGGAAACCAGTTTTGACATTCCCATCTTTTCAGAAGAGTTCCTAAACTATAACAGGGGTAATTACTTTTTGCAGAAAAAACTATATGTTTGTGAGAATTGCTAATCTAAGAAGGTCAGGGATTGTAGCTACAATCAATAAGTTTGACATGCTTTTTTACTATTTCAATGCAGGTCGCGAAGCAGAATTGCAAAAGCTAGGTGATCTTCGCAAGGCAAACAACGACTACGAGGAACAAAATGCCATGCTGAGTAAACATATTGACAACATGAAAGCAGCCATTGATAAACTCGAAGAGGAAGTGACGAGATCTCGTGAAGAAAACAAAACACTGCAGTCTCATCTTACTAACTTTCGTCAAACGCTCACGCAAAGTCTTTGCGATGTACGCTTACCGCAGTCCGATCGTAAACCGAGCGAAGATTCAATTGAAGACTTCGTTGAAGAACTTTATAAAATATTTGAACACCCCAATTCTGCATATGAGGAAATTGTGACGCAAGTTAAGGGTGTACTTGCAGGTTTACAATACCCTGTGTAAATCTGTGTGCATTTATTAATAGAAAAAGTATTGAAGTTAATAGTGGGGGTTATTTGTTCAAACTAATTTTAAGAGAGTTAGTCAAGTCACCTGACCTTCGATATTGTTTGATACTAACTCTCTGCTTTTTCAAGTTTGTTCACCAGTTCATTAAAATAAATAATTCTCTGCTTCAGGTCTCGGGCACTCAAGTTAAAAGAAAACATGAATATCTCTGAGACGCCATCCGAGTTTGCAAGATGTGTTGCTAAAATAGGTCAGAAATATCCATACCTGAATGAATGTGCGCTCCAAATATAGTCACTCCATCTCCTGCAAGGACAAAAAGTTTTCTTGGTGTTTCGTGCGCTAAGTTGACAATCAGTGCCATTGAAGACTAGTTCACACTGGCACTTTTGTCTCCTGATGCATGGGTTTTGAGTGAATTACATTTGATCACACATAGATATGCTCTCGCTAAACAGATTCATGTACTTAGCTTTTGTGTAAACTCACTTGTCGCATACGGTAGCAGAAAAATCGCCGACGCAGTTTTCACTGTGAAGCAGGGATAAGTTGTAGTGAGATTGAAAAATCTTCAATATTACCTTTATTGAGCCGGCGTCATCATGCGATGCATTGTCAGGTTTAAAATATGGATCTCGCGACACCATCAGCTCTTGTAAGTTCTGATAAGCCATGTTGTCGTCAGAAACATTGTTTCTCTAAAAAGTCATTTATTGGTCATTGAGCGTAGAGTACGACGGACAGACAGATTTCGAACAGCATTGTGCACCGCTGGCAGAGGTTTGCAATCTCAGAGGGCCTTCAAAAGTCTTACCTTTAGAGAAAGCCTCATTAAACCAACTGCGATATTCCTGGGGTGAGCGACAGCTAACTCACATTGATATTGTACTGCATAAAGTAGACTTTTCATTCCAGCTTCGCCAATCTTGTTGCCTACATGCAACAAACAAACACAATCGAATAAATAAAAAGAATAACATCATTTTCTCATAACTACAAGTTCACTATCATCTACTGCCTGCCAATATAGTGCATATAGTACGACTATTAATGAGAGATGAAGACCTTTTGCTTTTGATCATGTGCCTTACCAGTGAGGTTCAGGTTAATAAGAGCTCTGTTGCCAGCAATATACAGTTCTCCGTCCACTTCTTCTGTTGGTTCTAACAAAGGATTTGGAATCTCCATAGCGTCAGATGTCTAAAAACCATCAGTAAAATCATCTACTAAAGTTGGAAAATCTTCTTCCAAAGGCTACACTAGTTAAATCTTACATCTTGATCAATGATTCCTCCAACTTTTTTCTCAACTTTCGACATGGAAGCTTTCTTGCCTTTCTTTGCTTCCTTTGAAGTGTCTGTTGAGGAAGCTGTCAAAAGTACATATGAATGGAAACTCAGTCAGATGTTCAAATTTTTAAAAACATAAATTCCAAAGTCTGAACATGAGTCTTTAGGACCAATATATTTGTTCCTATATATTAGTGTAGAACAAATGAAATGGTACCTTTCTTTGCCACTTTGTCTTCTGTCTGTGGCTTTTTGTTCTCCTGAAAATACAAAGACAATACTAATTGTACTGCAGTCAACATCAATTCCGAAAGAGTAAAGTACATTAGCAAAAGTTTAAAAATATAGATTGACCATTTTTTTCCCCTTCTGCTGTTTTTCTTTCTTTAAATCTTTGCCCAAGAAAATACTTCTAAAGTTACAGTAAGCAATGAATGCACATGAGAAAAGTTTTATGCAAAGGACTTTAACTACTGCAAATCCAATGGCTTGATTCAACTTTACATACTCACCCACTTCGCACACTGGCAGGTCTATCTCCTTTCCCATGGTGGCTGGATTTTGTTGTTGTTGTTGTTGTAGAAGACTGAGAATGGCAGGAAAGAAAGCATTATTGTAAATTATACTGATATATTGCACCAGTTTATAAAAAACATTTTGAATAAATCCAGTTTATTGTAGTAATCATGCTGTTCAGATTACAGTTGTCAGGCAAGCCAGACGTTATTCAAGGCAAGGGGGGCAATTTGTTGTCAAAAGTGCATATGTTTTAATAAAAGGCGCAAACAAAAATGAAAACGCACTTAAAAACATAGGACGTAATTTGTAAACAAGCTCACAAAATAAGTAAGAATAGAATGATGGGGTTATTACCACATTAGTTTACATAAGTATTTTGTTTCTGTCCGATCTGTTCATTTAAAGTTTCTGTGCATCTGCTGTGCACTTGTAATTAAGTTGTAAAGACAAAAGGCAATGGGTGCAACCACACCTACTGTGGTTTCGGCATGCCTGGCAGATGTAATCAGGTCATTGAAAATTGAAATTGATTGGTTCAAGATCAGTTTAAGCATATACAATCAGTTTAGTATTAGTTAAACCCCTACAATTTCAGTTTAGTTTAGCTTACAGTTATTGTTGTTACAGCCAGTTTAAGATTAGTTTACCCACGTACAATTATAAATGCCACTTTATTGTTGGACTGTTTGAAACGACACTCGTTTCAGGAATAGTACTTAAATTCTCCACATTCAGCTGAATATATTACACAAAACAATGGTTTAAGATGACATCCTCCGGTTCCTCCCACAATCCTACTAAAATCCTATAAATTGTAAGACCACCACAAGATCAAGTCAAGTTCTTCAGTAACTTTGTTTATGATCTCACCTCTTCCACACTTTTTCTGGATAAAAGAAGACGACGTTGGACAGTTTCCTCATGGTTCAACGAAAATTTTGAAATTGTCTGGAAAGAACAATGAAAGAAACAAAGTCAAATCTCCGACGTATACCATTACAATAATGACAATGTACAGTAGAACACAGACTCACTTCAGCAAGTTTTGCCACACCAGTATCTGATATCAAATTACTTCCAAGATCAAGGCTCAGTAAAGTTCTGTTTGTTCGCAAAGCCTATATATGTACATGGAAGTTAAAAAAATTATTGAAATGCCTACCTAACGCGACTAATCAGAGCAGGACTTGTTCATTTAGTAGCTCCAACATTATACTAAAATCTTACTTTTGCAAAAGCAGCAGCTCCATCGCATGAGATTTTGTTGAAACACAAGTTCAATGTGATCAAACTCTTATTGGCTGTGAGAGCTTTAGCAATCTGATAAGCACCCATGTCATTCAAATGACAGTTTCTCAAAGACAAGTTTTGAAGTCTAGAGTAGATAGAGATATAGCAGCCATGTATTATACAACTTCAGCAATTTTAAACCACCAAATTTTAGCTAAAAAGAATTTTAAAAAATTGTCAGAATTCCACAGGTTTTTTGCCATTCTCAATGAAAAATAAGTTTGCCCATTTGATGAACAAAAAGTTGAATACCAGGCTTGAAACGTACGTGCTTTCTTCTCCCAAAAACATGCCATAACGTTGCAGGTACACAGGATTGCCATCTAGCGAGAGACTCCTGGAGAAATAATGAACAATTAAACAAACGTTCAACCAGAGTTTGTTGCTGCTCATATGCCATGAAAAATTACATGCAGTTTCTTGTTAGTCACTAATCTGAATTCTTGCAGGCAAGTTATCTTTCTCGCACCTCAAGAAAGGCAACTGATTGACAACACTAGCAAAAACGTCAAGTAAACTATCAGTTAGACCAGTGTTGCTGAAGCTGAAACAAAAAGATCAACATTATAATAATATGAACAGGGAATAATTTATAGAAAACATTACAAAAAGGTATCATTTAAAAATGTGATTGTAATGTGGTTTCCAAAGTCTTTGAATAACAGACTCACTCAATTTTAGCCAATCTCTCCTGTGTAGGTAACGTCAGTTTAAAAATATCCACAATACGATCGTCTATCCGCCAACCTGCAACAACGAAAAGACTAATCGACACATTTACCCAATAGGTGGGGATTTTTACACCCAAATGAGTAGAATTATCTGACAGCTAGACAGAAAAAATTGTCTGGCAATAAACCAGAGTCTTATACCTCTTATATACAATTCCTTTACAAGTGATTTGACTCCTTCATCTTCCCACTGGACTTGTACAGTTGGCTTAAAATATTCACATTTTTCCTTGACCACAAAAGTAGTGGGTGCTTTTTCTTGCTCACTTTGATTAGTCAACTGTGATGTAGTTCTTGGATCAGTTTTTGAATCATCTTTCTTATCTAATGTTCATCAAAAATAGCATTTCTGTATGTAAGTTCAACATGCCTTAACAACAACCCAGTAAGTGGCAATGTGCCCTACAGTATCCTAATAGGCAGTTTTACTCATAAGGGTACAATTGATGTCACTTTATAGGGCTAACTCTATCTTCCCATTTCTCCAGGGCCGTAGGCAACGGGGGGCTGGGGGGGCTGCAGCCCTCCCCAAAAATTTGTTGAGTAAACATCCAAAACCTAAAACTTAGTTTTAAGCAATGAAGTTTGCTTCGAAATCCCTTAGGGGTTTTTCCTTGCTCCTCAGAGCCCCCCACTCAAGAAGAGCTTCCTATGACACTGTTGTCCAACTAGTTGCTGAATGGACCAAAGCAACATGAAGGTATCACCGTCTTTCCTATCACTTCTTGCTGTCTGAGGTGGTGCGCTTTCTGCACCAGGACTGTGGAGATTTTTAAGAGAAGGACGTCGAGGTTTTGCCACAATGCGGAGCTCCGGGAACCCGGCTCTCTTAGCAAGCTGCCGAAAATCGTGTGCAAAATTGCCTGTCAATACATATGGCCCTAGAAAAAAATAATCGTCGCAATATGCATAAGAAGTTTTTACTAATTAACAAACTTGTTTAGAAAAAAGAAATAAAGAGAGAATATCTAAACTACATATAAAGTAGGCAATATTGCAAAAATATATTTCACCTTCAAGATCGTCTGTTAAATTGTCGTTGCTAGTTTCAGCTGTGCTCTTGTCTGCAAAAGTTATATTAGAAGACGGTTTCTCAACACTACCCCGTTTCCCCATGCTACCCTTTTACAGAAGCGAGCTGTAAAAGAAATACTACAAGAAATTCAAAATTTATGGCTTTTTCGGTCGGCCATATTGTTTTTGAAGCTTGTTGTCAGAGTGATGGCGTTCCACGTTCCACTGATCTCACGCATTCCAAAAGACTTGGATTATATGTGTACATCTTCGAACCCTGGAATTCCTATTGTACAGTCATTACCAGATCTTGGTCAAGTGGAACATTCCAGTATATTTTTTCATCCTTGGTGGTCTTGTCATTATATCAATTCCAATATATCTACATACAACATTATACACCAGAAAATCCCAAAATTAATCTCAGGGTGAAAACGTCAAATTCATGGGCGATATCTGCATCTCGGTGGTAAGACGTTGCAAGTTATCCGAGGGCAACCGATTCACAGGCGTCGACGTGCACTCGGATACAGATCGGAGCTCGGAAATTTGGCGAAGCATTGTTTTTCCATCTTCACGAGTCTGCAAAATGGAGAAAAAAGGTTATGAAATTTCTGCAAAAAAGCACGAAAAAAGTTTTTTTTATCAAAACAGTCAAACCTACGGAATTGACCATAGCGAAAAAGATGGCGGCATGTACATTTTACCACAATGCATTGCGTGCATGCCATATAAATCGCTCAAAAGATATGTCAAGAAAATACCTAATGATGTGAAATTTCAAAACAACGAAGAAATAATCTCCTGCCTAATGTCTGACCTTTACAAGACGTCAATTCGCCTCTTTAAACGATTTCTGACCGCAAAGCATTCTGGTAAAATGTACATCCGCCATCTTTTTCGGTATGGTCAATTAGAAAACCAGTCGACTTCGAATTAATAATTAGTTTAAAGTGAATTAATCGTAATACCAACCTCAGTTTTCCATTGGCAAAATTAGTGACGTTCTCGCCTTCTGGAGTCAAGTCTTCATCAATTATATCAACTACACAGCGGTTTGCAATAACTTCCCTTAGTCTGCTGCTGTAAGACGTTTGTGAGAGTTCATCTAGCCTGTGGTCGGTTTTATTCAACTTGGCTCTGCCGCTCCTTGTCTTTGACGTTGCTCTGTAGAACATGCTGTAAATCGAAGTGAGCGTGAAAAAAGTCAAATTACTGTATTATTTCTAAACACAGTAATTATTGAAGTGCAAGAGCCTGTTCGGATATTAGCCACAAAGCAGGAAACATTGGGAGACCAACTTTTTTCAACGATTAATAACGTAGTTAAACTGTTAGGTTGAAAGTCTCCCTTGAAGAGCAAGATCGTACTACACATGGCGCAAGACAGGGTAAAATGAATATGTGCTAAAAATCGCGCGCGCGCATTGCCACTGATTTACCTTAAGACTACAAAGAACATAACTGCAGCGGTCACGGCTGGGATGGCTAAAACTGCACCGTGAACGGAGCTTGGTTTTGCGAGCTTTGGCAAAATCTCGTTGGCGTGATTCATTGAGAAGCGGCCTAGAAAAAACAAAGAGAGCAAACAGACGAACAGAGAAACGGACGAACAACATAAATTAACATCCTAATTGTCATTGTAAAATAAAATATTTCCCAAACAGTGAACCATGACGTGCTCACTTTTTGGTTCACTTTTTTTGCATTTGTACAGAAAAATAATTTTTTACAAAAATACCCGACCCCAGTATACTTCAAATGGCAAGCACCCTACAGTTGAAGATAACATACAGTTGAATAATCAAGTTTACAGTGAGTGTGACAAAACTGTTGGAGATAGTATTTAAAAATTGAATAGCAAAGTGAACAAGCAAATAATGTACCTGAAATAGCGGGAGAATCAAGAAATACAGACATGCTGTCTTGGACTTTTCCACTTGCAGTCTGTACAACATGAATTTCAAAATTTGCAATATTCTTGACGTTTAGCATGGCTGTGTAGGTGGGAATTCCTTTGGATGTGAGGTTCATAAAAGAGAGAAGAAAATCAGTTATCGATAAGATTGTCAGCGTGCTGAGCAAAGCGGTTTTTGCTTGAGTTTTGGAAAACGATCAGGTTGCACCAAAACGGGATAACGTAACACCCAAAATACTTTGAATTACTAACGGGATCTGGGAAACTTAAAGATTTTTGCACTGTCACCGGGACCTTAAAAACTTCTCAGCCAGGTGCAACCTTAATATAAACAGACACTTGGCATTTTATTACTAATATCATTATTGACAATTTTCCTCGTTTCTGATTGGTTAAGGACATCGACATTTTCTTTTAATTTTTTTTACTA
>JAODVM010085430.1:0-16873 GCA_025400095.1 Phenganax marumi | reverse complement strand
GCCTTCAAGGTTGCTGGAGGTCCATATTGCTAGTAGGTCCATCGCTTGACCTGCTGGGTTGCAGCTGCAGTTGGATGGGAGCGTTCCCTGGGGCAATATCACCAAAGAGGACGATGATTTTTGGGACATGGTTAGGGCCTAAGTGTGGTGTTTGAAGTGTATTCAGTGCAATGCAATTGACCATAGACAATGTTTTTGTAAACAACACTAATTCCGAAAGGCCCGCAATCAACAAGTTTGCGAACAAGCTCACAAAGAAGCGTCGGCAAGCTCTCAAGGACAGGGCAGGGTAATCGAAGCACAGGACCGTCATGATTTTTCTAGGACTTGCAAGCAAAGCGTAAGATCCAGATTGTGAAGCGCAGTCGCAAGAATGGGAAAGTGTTGGCAGCTCAGTTCGCGTTCGCACATTTGCAAAACGTTTTGTCATACTAGCTATTCCTGAGGTCAGGTGGCAAGCACCTAAAGTCTACAGGTGCTTATCCAAAGCCATTTGCGCGACGTATAATCTCCGAGCACTTGAAGGTCAAACATGTCATGGCCTGAGTTGGGAAGTCTCAATGGTAGTTTCTTGGACATTTGTTGCTGTGTGAATGAGTTGGAAAAAGCTTGTCTCCTACCCAGCATTAAGGATATCCCAAATGGCAAGAAGTTGAACGCATCACAAGTGCAGAAGGCTGGTCACCTGGAGTCTTTGCAAACCACTCTCCCAGTTTTCAAACCACTAGCCAGGGCCCAGCTGTTGACTGGAACCATGCTGATCTGCGCGACCTAGAGATGTTTCTTGCGGACCGCATCCATGAAGGCACCTTCAAGCCTGTGTTCCCTTTTGTGCGGAAGTTTTCGTCATCGGGGGCATCTGGGGTTCGTGCCAATGCAAAGCAGAGGCAGTAGCTCCAAGCCACCTTGCAACATAGCATGGGGCAAGTCAACGCAGACAAAAGCTGTTTCGACAATTCTGGATTGAATGAGGAAATGTGTTTGCTGAACATGACTATTCCCAAGACTGTTCCCAGCAATCTTTGCTCCAGTGCTTATACAAATTCATTTGTTGTGGTGGTCAGTGGTTCACTGAATGCACTGAATGCGTTTCATGGGGTGACTGGAACAAAAGCAGTCATTTGGTGCCCCTGCAGGCCACAGATTGCACCTGAAGTGTTGTTTGCAGCACTTGGCTAAAAACAGCAAAAACTAGCAAAAACCAATGACCGGGAAATGCCGGCCATTGATCGGGAAATGCCGGCCATTGTTGTAGAAATGCCGGCCAATGATCGGGAAAAACCACCAATGACCGGGAAATGGCAGGGCTTAGTGAAAATGCATCATTTGTAACATTTTGTGATGAAACCCAAGGATTTTGCAGAATGCTGGTCTTGTTTTTCATCAATTGGCTCCAAAGTGGTTTGAAGATCTCGTGGCCATACACAGGCTTGACCCCTAGATCCAAAAAGTGTGACTGTGTCCATTTCAAGCTAGTACTCCTCGCCTCAAACAAGGTGTGCATTGTTGTGCAGCATGGCTGAGCCCGCAGCTGCAGCTGGTTGGGCACTGATCTGGATCCTGCCAGTGCAATGCTATATTATATTTATTTATATAGCTGTCAGAGCTGTCAGAAACATTTCATGAGGACTCAACGCGGTTGTGGCGGAGACACAGGCAGAGTTCATCCTTTTTAACCTTTTTGTGATTTGAACCACCTAGCTGGCCACACTGTTTTCGCAGTCCTTTTAGTTTGTTAGCTGCTGTACAACTACATATATGTGGCAGGCGCAAACTCCATGTGGTGGAAGCTCAGCTGCGTCCACACCAGTTGAGCCACAAGAGAGAGAGAAGAAGGATAAGAAAGACAAAAAAGAGAAGAAGGACAAGAAAGACAAAGACAAGAAATCAAAGAAGGAAAAGAAACAGGACCGTCGTACTCCCACTCCAGAAAGTACACGTCTTCCATCACCGTTCATCCCGCCGCTGGAGTGTCCTGGGGCATCTTCACCATCGATCCAATCTGTGGAACCCAGCAATGGCCTTGATGAGGCCGGTATGGGCCCCAAGGCTGGTGAGATTGAGAAGGTAGATACGGGCAATATTTACCACAAGCATGCCTTGAATGCAGAGGCCCTTGCTGCATTGAACAGGAAGGCCACAGCTGATTTGTTGGCGGAGGGTTTGGGCCCAGCTGAAGTTGCTGATGGTACAGTTGGGGAAGTAGTTGAACTTTCTGACCATGTCAAGAAGCTGCGGCATGCACACCTCAACAAGTTTGGTCGAAGCTTGAAGAGTCCGATGCTCATCACTGTCGTCACCGTTTTTGTTGTTCCTGTTGTTAGGGGGTTGGACTGAAATTGAAACTCCCAAGGCAAATCCACCCCGGCTGAAATCAAAGTCCTGGCCCGCAATATCCGTGCAGGCCAGGGACATACAGGCTATAACAGTCACTTGCACCATTCCATGAATCATGCGTTTAAATGCTTATTCCATTTTTGCGGGTGAACGCAATATCTATTCTTGTCCATTGTGACTAGGAAAGGATTCCGCTGCATACAGTGACCTCTTGGAAGACTTCTTCAATTGCAGAGGACTGTTGAGGCAGGGCTGAGTCAATGTCTGAACACAACCATTTCTCACTGGGAGGAAAATGGGATGAGAGTCGCACAATGGATTCCTTGGCACACCGAACCCGCAAGAAGAGAAGCCTGAAGAGGACTTGGATGACCCTTAAGGATCTTGAGAAGAGGCTCCAACACAAACCATTCAACCAATATTGATATTGGGACATGTTGAGTAATTAAAGTCCAGTTTGTCTGAGCTCACTGCGGAATTTCAATGTGGTCAGGTTTGAAGCGGAGGATGACCCTGTTGGCCTTGCAGCTGCATTGTTCAGTGAAAAGGTCAGGGCTGGATTGTGGCGCTGGCATCCGGAATTCCCCAATAACGAGGCCAGGTTATGCTTTGATTGTGAATGTCAACATGCAGGATACACACCACATGCACATCATGCACCGCACAAAGTTAGTATGCGCTGCCATATACATAAATATAACAACCAATGTAGCAATATAGTCGTGATCAGTGATACGATCATGACAACTCCTGCAGACTCAGCAGCTCCATTTTACTTTCTACATTGCTTCGGTGGTGTTGTGTCCAGGATTCGGCGTCGCTTTCGCCAACCCTTCCTACTACGGCTAGGTGTTTGCACAACCCAGTCACACTGGCAATCCTTGCACAAAACTTTCAATGCCCTCAAAGCCTTCTCATCGTCCGTCAAATAGGGGGTGATCTGGTCAAGCCAACACGATAGGCATAGGCAGTCCATGGGAGCATCCTCAAGCACTTCATGAAGCCTTCGGGCTGCCATTGCTGGGATGGCTATGCAGTAGAAATTTGATTCTTTCCCTATAATGTATGGCTTGGGCCCTGCTTTTCAAATACACACAAACACAAGTAGCAACCTTGAAACATTGGTGTTGAACACCTTGGCAGGCAATGCGCCAAGTCAAAGTCTACAACAGCGAGGATGAACTTTCTGAGTCCGAAGAGGAGCGCGAGGTCAAGACTTCCCATGTCAAGACTGACAGAGAGGCTGATGATGATGAGGATGATGGCTCTACCCTGCAGTGACTTGTCTGTTTTCCATGTGGCCTCCACCCTTTGTACTGAAAAGCTTTTCCCAACCAATTTGCAACATAGTCCATTCATGAACAAGTCAGAGCCTTTCTCCAAACCTTTGGCCAAGCTTTCGATGGTCTCCACCCTAATAGCAAGGGTCTCCAACCTACTAGTGATGGCCTTGAATTCCAACCTACCAGCGATGACCTACAAACAACTGAGCGGTGTTGAAAACCCTCCGGAACTTTTATTAAGATTATTACAACCTTTCGCCAATCCCTTCTGACCCACTTCACCCAGCAACCTCTTTCGCTAACCCTCTTGCCTAATCTGCAACCACTGCTTTCGCCACATCTTCGCTAACCTTTTGCTTGGATATCAGGAATCTTTGGATGACATGCTTTGTACTGAAAAGCTTTTCCCAAACCTTTGGCCAAGCTTTCGATGGTCTCCACCCTAATAGCAAGGGTCTCCAACCTACTAGTGATGGCTTTGAAAATGTTTGAGGCCCGTCACTGCCTCCACACAGCCATTGTGCCAGGCTTGATGGTGCCTCGACAGCTTCAGGATTGGTCAAGGCCAAGGCGAAAGCAAAAGGCAAGGCAAAGGCAAAGGCCACTGCTCGTGGTTCAAAGCGAACCAAGGCACTAGGGTTGGAAGAATTCTAGCAAGATACTTTGGAGCCCCAACAAAGACATCTGAATAATCTAAAGCGCTTGGACTGATCAGGAAGAAGACCCGGAAGCAGAAGCCCACAGAGAGCTGATCAAGAACAAAAGGAAGGCAAATTACTTTTTTCAGTTCCATTCTCATGTCATTGGTCCAAACTGTGTCCTTTCAGTGCTAGCTGTAAACGCGGCGCCTTCCCAAGTAAAGGGCGCATTCAGAAACAAGCCTGCACAGAGGCATTCGCAAGCATTGCCAGTGCATGCGGCGAGAAGCCAGAGATTGAGAAACAACTGATCGAGAGTGGAGTGTCAGTTTCTCAGTCAACTGATCATGATGAGTTGTAATGCCAGCTTTCTATGTTCCCCTTTTGATTCAATCGCACATCCAGGAACGCAAACTTCTTGCAAGCGTTGATGGCAGACCTGGAAGCGTCCTGCAATTTGCTGAAAGAGCAGCGAGACATTCTGGAGACTGCAACCTCGGAAGAACAGGCAAGCACAGAACATTTAGGGTTTAGTGCAACAAGCTATCCATGACTTCATTGCAGATTCGGTAAAATGCCTTCTTCAACTTGAACCTGAGTTCAACGCTGCAGGTGAGAGCATGCCTGGACAAGGTCAAGACGGCTATTGAGCAGCACAAGAATGCTGCCCTTACTGCCAAGAAGAATATTGTATCTGGGCTATTTTATGTGGTTCCTTAGTTCTCTTTGTAAACATTGCAGAAACATAATGTGAGTGCAAACCTTTATGTGAGATGAAAACTATTGGTAAATCTGCCAAATACTCTGGCCTGCGTGCTGAGTTGAAGCCCAAGACCGACAAGAGCGAGAAGAACGAGAAATGAGGGCCTGAGGATCGATCAGAGTGGCCACTGTAGGACCGTAGGATTTATCAATAGATCTGACAAGATCACTTCTCTACATTTAGATCTAGCTCTAGAGGTCTGTTGTGAATAAGGGAATTTCAAAGTTAGTCTTCATCGACATGATCTGTATCTAGATCTGTCTATCTAGAGGTCTTCATCTATGTGTTGAGTCAAAAACTTTAACAGCCAAACATCGTGGAAATTCGGTGGTCTTGTCAGTGTGTAGGGCTGATGCAGCTGGTCATTGGGGCTGTGTGCTTGACTTGAATTTCCCAAGTCAGCAAATATTTTGGAAACAAGCATTCATGGCTGTGTGCATATCAACATTCACCCCAACATTGTGAAACGTCTGATGGGATGCAGCTTGAATGCTGATTGGGGTAAACCTCAATCCAAAACGCTTCAACATGAGTGATGATGGAAAAAGAACCTGGCTGTGTACGTACTGGTGAAATGCAGAACCGGTTGGAGGAACTCACTGAAAGTGATGAAGCCTTATCTACGACAAAAAATTGCAAAATTGTTGGTTTTGGAGTGTGCGCCCAAAAAACAAATATCTTGACACCTAAACGGTTTATGCTTTTTCATGTTCAGCTTTGCACTTCAATAGATGTGGATGTGAAGAATCTTCCTTTGTAATATCGGCTCTAGGGAGAGGTGCCCTTGTTCTTCTTCTAAGCATGAACGCACCTCTTTCTGTATTGTTCGAACAACTACGCCTTCATTGGCGCACTCACTTTGTCTTGAGTGAACTCCTCCTCGCTTTGGATGAAGAAGATGATAGCCTTCGTGACATCCACTGGGATGCACGTGATTTGATGCAAATTCGTGCACATATTTTGGCCTTGCAGCATCGCCTGCATCTTCAGATCCATCGATTGTACTTTCGCATCATTTTCCAAGCCACTAGCCAAACTTTGCCTTGACACTTGAAAAGCCTAACCCGACTTTGTGTGGGGGGCGAAAGAGAAACATCTAAGAAAGTGCTTGAGCCTTCAGAGGCCTTTCGAGTGTGTGCCGGATGATAACCTGAAAACAGAGCGATCTGAGATTTGCTTCTGTGCATTTGAGACTTTCTATGTGAAGCTGTCTTGTGAATGTGTTTTTAAGGAAAAGGAGTGTTGAACATAACAATGCGTTTTAAGTAATCTAGAATCCTTGTACCCTCTTTGTGTTTTCCTCTCTCCTACCATTACTTGGATTGTTCCTTTCTCGTGGCGGAAGTTTCGGAAGTTGATAAGAAACTCAGCCCTGGGCAAGCCATGTGCATCCATGGGCAGGTGCTGACCAACCACTTCTTGATCACCTCGAAGCACGGGTGGGTGATGGAGCAGCTTGTCTGTCAAACCTTCAGCTTTGCTGTCAGTGAAGCCCTTAACGCTTGATGTGTGTTGTTCCATAGTCGTCCATAGTCAGGAAAGTGTTGAAAAAGCTACAGCAGCAGCTTTAGCTGCACACCAGGACCGTGTACAAAAGAAGTTCTCAGCAGTATACACGTACCCTTAGATTGAAGATTATTCGCTGATAAGTGTACATGATGATGCACTCACTTTGGAAACATCTTTTTGGCTGTAGGAGTCAACCATGTTTGGAAGCGAGACAGCAATGAGTTCCCGCACTGCAAAGCTGGCCAAGATCGGGCAAGGATGTCATCCTTCCCGGGATTTCTGGCGATTTGCTCAGCTTCCTGTTGAATCTTGTTGTGCAATGTGGCAATGTTGAATCCTTGTCTGGTAAATGTTTGTTTAACATGGCTGTGCACGTGAAATAGACAGAACATGTTTATTGTTTTGGTGTGAGTTCTGAGCAACTCTCATGGATAGACAGATTTGAACACATAATGGAGCAAGTCAAGAAAATCAGGATATTTGCACTGTGAACACACGCGTTGACCTCACAGAAGAAGGTCTTGGAGTTTGCGATCGCCCAGTTTCTGTACTCAACATTCGTTCACTGCTGGTGTTTTTGTTCAGTCAGAACTTTGGCGTGCATATCTCCGAGAAAGCATTGCGCCAGTTCTGGTCACACGCAACAGAACACTTCGAATGGGGGCCAGCGCACCCTGGAAGGGGCACACATGTTCCACTGGGCCTTTATGGAGACTCCGCCCGGTACACAAATTCAGCAGGGTATGCAGAAAAACTTCTTTGCATTACACTCTCTCTGCCTTTGTATTCGCCCAAGTCTGTCAGATCATCCCGGTATCTCATTTTCTCCATCAGGGAAAGTTTAATGGTCGACTTTGCAACTACAATATGGCCTATTTACTCCTACATCATGCAGGAATTGAACCAGCTCTTTCATAGTGGAATTCCTGGACCTCAAGGTTCTGTCCGCTTTGCTGTGTGCGAGTTTAGGGGTGACTGGGCATTCCATGCAGATTCTCTGGCACTCAGTCGTCGGTGGAACTCACATTCAATGTGTTTTAAGTGCCCAGCTACATCCATACCTGGGCCATACCAATACACAAATTTTGGTGAGCTGCATGACTTCTCCAACGTGGGTTTCTCCAACAACTGCCTGAAACCAGGCCGACTTTGCAACTGGTACTTCATTTAAACTGTGTTCTGAAAATGTGTTTTCCTATTTTCCTTTCAAGTTAAACTTAACACACTCATGAATTATCTATGTCTAAATCAGCTCAGGTCCTTTGTTTGGCCTCATCGGTTTTCATTGCTCTATGGTCAGGTTCTGTTGGTCACACGTTGTTCACCTTGGCCTATACCAGAGGTCCAATGCCTCCGCAATGACACTTAGCTTTGCTTTAAATTTCCAAAACAAGCGGTTCTCATCACATGCTTTGTGTCAGAGCATTGTGTAAAAGCATTTGTGAATGAGCACCATTTGGCACAATATGTCCAATATGGTGAGTACATATATATGCATATGTACTAAGTGCATTGATATATGCATTGCAGTGTACAGTTCCCAGCACTCCAGGTTCCTGTCCTCGTCCAACTTCTCTTGGTGTACTGGGCAGCCCTGTCACCTGAGGCTGGATCTCTACGATGGCGGATATTGGGGAGACCCTTCGAGGATCTCTTTTGACAAGGCTGTGAAGACCGCCTGGGGTGAGTTCAAGTACTGGTTGAAATGCAACCGCATTAGTTGTTCGCAGCCATCCTTCAAGTCCCACAAGGTGTTTGACAAACAGGATGCACTCTGGAAGTTGAAGGCATACAATGGCAGAGTTGTGTGTGCTTGGCTAGCGCATTGCGCTGTGAAGCTTGCAAGAAGAGATCCTACACCAGAGAGGCTACTACTGGCTGATTGCATGTCACGACCTGAGATCTTGAGAAACTTTTGAAACTTTTGAACCAAGAGCCGAACTCTTCCAATCACGGGTCCGCAGCGGATCCATGAGCTCAGGTGCGCTGCAAGTCAGATGCAAACAAAAGTCGAATGCGCTGGTCGATATTTGTGACTTGGCCTCAATACTTATGAAATGGCAATCATGATTGCAGTATGATTACTTTCTGAACCACAAATATCAGCCAAGACTATCAATACCTTTAGGTCACGATCTGAAGCTGTGGACATTCGCAATACGGGCTACAAATATTTGCACTACATGAAAGTGCTGGCTGGAGAAGCTTTGAGGTCGGGAACTATTCGGTGTGTGTAATGTAAACGATTGCCTGCTATATTGAATCCTGAATAGCCCACTGTCCGGCAGGAAGAACCAATTGCGTTGGTGTCAAATCCCCAAAGCACATGTGATTTGGCTTGCAAGTGAAGTTGAACTCAAACGACTCAAACGTTTTATTTGCTGTGATTGTGTTGCGCATTGAGCATTGTTCAAAACCCACGTATTGGCACACATGCATGTACATATTTCGCATGCATCCTAAAACGTACCTATGTATACACACTGTGTTTGGCACATGTGATCAGCTGTGATGTGAACACATTTTGTCTTGTGCTGTGCACTTTCCAATTGAGCAGTGTCAAAACGGTTAATCTGTGTGTTGAGCCACTAGTTCCAAGGCATTGCAGCATCAACTCAATGAGCTAGTGACCCGCAGCAACCTGTCAGAAAGCTTATCATGAGTTCAAACCCATTGACCAACCAAGTATTGGTGCCAAATTGTAAGAGGCGTCACTAACACTGCACTGTTTTTAGCTGAAACAACAATATCATAAGCTACTTTGCTACTTTTGACCCCTTTATCTATTTTGTTTGATTATAGACTTTTGCCCGGACTCCATACATATATATATGTATATGTTTTTACACCATCCAATCCGAGGATACAATCCCAGATTCGAACACACGATGGCTGATGAGGACATGATGAAGTACAGCAAGCGCTGCTTGGATAGATTTGTTTACTGAAGGCCAACTATGATTCTTGAACAGGCCAGGTAACAAATTAAATGAACAAACCTGAAATACAAAGCAAAAAAGGAAAAAACATCCGTTTTTGCACCCCAGAAGCTTTTTGTGGCCTTTGCGCAAAACAAACATGCATCTGAGGACTAGCAATTTCATGCCACCGTTTTAGGTTGCAGAGAGGAATCCTGGCGCGATCTTTGTTGCGCTTGAAACACAGTGGCAAGAAGATCATCCACTTTAAGCGAGAAGAGTCGAAGAAGACCCTGGGCTTGAAATCTGTAAATCTGCTGAATGAACATTGCAGTTTGAAATTTTCCAAAACGCAACATAAACCAGAAACCATAACAGAACTTTTTCACCTGGGATGGTGCAATAAATTCAGAATTGGGGTGTGGAGTGATTCCCTTACGCAGAGTATCCCTGAAACAATTGTGGAGCAATCTAAGGACGTCCACTGGCCATGTTGGCTGAGCAATTCTGACGCGGGTTGAGGGCAGCGTTGATCCCCGAACTTGAAAGTATTGGATTTTATCAACTTTTGCAATTTGTCAAGTGTGCAGCCAAAGTGTTCCACTGCACCACTCATTAAGCCTCTGTGCGTGGGGTCAACGCTGACACTGCATGATGGAGCGGATTCTGAAATAAGGGTGCACTGACTGCCCTTTGAGTTTGTGATTTGGTGCAATTGATTTGCAATTGCATTCGATTTACCTATTTGCCTAGAGATTTTTTGAGATCAAGGATTTCACGTGGGCCATGGAGACCGAGACCCGTTTATCACTTCGGGCACTGCACTTTTTTCTGAACGCACTATTGATGTTTGTGGAAAATTTGCAATCTATGGAAGGTCAGCTGTCTGAAGAGATGCAGGGCCACGTGAATGTTTTGTGCCAGTCCCTGAATCTTGGAGCACGGGCCACACCCATTTGTCGTGCCTGGCACAATTGGGACGCCCAAAATCGGCCAGATGATCCTCCATATTGGATCAACCGAAGAGTTCAAGGTCGGCTGATGCAGCAGGCGGAATTTCGCCACAGCTCGAGTAGGAGTAGAATTCGAAGCAGGAGTCGGGATCGTGGTGCAGGATCATTGCAGCCACAATTTCCACCACCGCCGCCACCGGTGCCGGTAGTGCCGCCGGTAAAAGCACCACCAGTGATTCCACCTAGAAGGCTTGCCAATCCTGCACCGTGCTGTTCTGACAAGACTGAAATGCCTGTTGATCCTGGGCCTGGAACGGCTGAGGAGACTCAAAGGCCTGCGGATCCTAGGCCTGCACCTGACACGGCTGAGGAGACTGGAATGCCTGTGGATCCTAGGCCTGCACCTGGCATGCCTGAGCCGCCTGTGGATCCTGCACCTGGAATGCCTGAGAAGGCTCAAGGGCCTGCGGATCCGCCTGCACCTTGCACGCCTGAGGAGACTCGAAGGCCTGTGGATCCTTCACCTGGCACGCCTACGCCTGAGGAGTGGCCTGTGGAGCTGGATCTTGGGCCTGGAATGCCTGAGGAGGCTCAAGGGCCTGCTGATCGGCCTGCACCTCCCACGCCTGAGGAGACTCGAAGGCCTGCGCCTTTGACACCTTCGTAGCCGGGCTTTTTCCAAGCTGACCCCGAGCTGCTGGGAGGCCAACCATCCGGATCTAGTCGAGCATTGTATAGAGCATGCCTGAATAAAGGTCTCTCAGAGGCTTGGCCAGCTCTTTCAAGGCATGGTGCCCCAGCATGGCCCTGTCCTCGTTGTCCGGTGCTTGGAGACTTTTTGAGCCTGGAACAAAAAGATCTTGACTTGGGGAGCCGAGCGCCCTTTGAGTTTTTCAGAGAATTCGCAGTTGTTTTGGTAGAATTGCAATGATTGGTCTGCATATTTGATTTGCTTTGATATATAGATTTTGTGCTCCAGAGGTGGAGTAGCTAGACAGTGCACGAACACATCACACTACTACTATACTGCCACTACTACCACTACTAGCAGTTTAATGTCTGAGATCAAGTGAAAACGAAACTCATGCAACACTTCGGCAATCCTCCGTTTAGCAAACACTTTAGGAAAAATAAAGCACTGTCATGCCACTTCGTTTCATGAGAGTTTACTCATTTTTCTCTGTGATTGCTATGCGTGAGAACGTTTCACAAGAAAGCACGTTTGTTCACAGCAAGACTCAACTGCGCAACTCTTTTTCTCTCTGGGGTCGGACACGAAATTCGTCGCGCTTTCACCCCAACTTGTGGACGAACTTGGAATGCCAACGTGCTAGGTCAAATGTGTCACACTTTCTTCCATGCCACACAGCCATTCTGCTTCGAGACAACTCATCCGCAGGGTTGCTTTGACTTGGGGCCCGTTCGAACCAGAGTGCAACGCTTTGAGCTTCCTCGAACTCAAAGATGTCTTCCAGCACGAGATCTGCACCGTCATTGCGGCTCCAGCTCTTCAAGAGACTGCCACGCGTCGCCTCACTGTCGGTGAAAACGACCACTCTGCGACTCGTGAGAAGTTCCCTCCACACTTCAAGTCCCACGAAGATTGCCAGAGTTTCAAGCTCATGAATGACGACCGAGTCTTCGTTGTTTGAGAAAAGGTCAATGATTTCATGAATGACGACCGAGTCTTCGTTGTTTGAGAAAAGGTCAATGACTTCAGGAGGGACTTCCTCGCTGAAACATCCTAAGAGCTCACCTTCTCCAGACAAAAGCAGACCTCCGATGCCTGAGTAACCGGTTCGATCGAAAGAGGCATCTACATACATGTGCACATGTTCAGCCAAATGCCTATTTATTACCCTGGGGTGGTTCTCTTCCATCAAGGATCTCATCTCTTCCAACTTCTCCTTTCTGGATTCAGAGAGAGAGAGAGAGCTTCTGCCCGACATTATGTGACTGGTGAGGGCTCTGAGACACCTATTCATGCGACGGCCAAACATCTGGCACGATGCAAACTGAAGTCTTCCACGAAGTCTCTCTGCAGGGTGCTTCTTCAGAAGTTTGGTCGCAATCACGGCATCAAGCTCATCCAAAAGTTCCTTTCTGCGATCTTCCGTGTTCTGAACAAGCCCCTGCCACAACTTGGTGTCTCCAAGGTCAAGCTCTACACCCAGAACCCTGCAACAAGTGCTGAAGGGGACTAACTTGCAATCGGAGATTTCCCACCCAAGGGCTTGGAAGAGGACACTCACGCACAAATCTGTGTGTTTGCTGAGAGCGTCGCTGGTGACGCAAAGGAAGTCGTCGAAGTATGCTGACCAAACCAGGTCTAGCAACCTTGCGCCAATGGTCCACAAACCCAAAGCGCACCTCAAAAAAGACGTCGCCGAAGCTATTGAACCAAAGGGCAGAACCCTCTGTTTATAGATTTCCGGCCTCTAGGTGGCTGGGTTGTAAACCACTAGAAAGGCTTCATACTCAAACGACTCTTCAGATATCGGAACCTGTTTGTACGCGTCAGCCAAATCCCAGCGCTTGGAAACCAGCTGCACGGATTGGTCTCGGCCATGAAGAGCTTTCAACCAATAGCTGACCATGGCGGAAATGTGGTCAATTGTGTGGATGGACACAGCTTCCGGCTGGGTCACTGCACTGTTTACCATCGAGGCTCGATAGTCATCGATAGGCCTGACCTTATTTTTCTGCCGCACAGGGAACCTTTTGGTCAGGGAAGCTGCTTCAGGCACATCACAAAGACTCACAGGGCCTTCAATGAACCCTTTACGCACCTCTTTGACAGTGGCATCGTAGAGTGCCTTGTCCATTTCATCGTCCCCTGAACTCTTGCAGCTAGTCAAGAAAGAGGATCTGGCTACTTTTGCAAATTCCCTCAGACTGCTTTTGGAAATCGAGGCCGGCCTAAACTTCTGTTTAAACACTCCCGATTCAGGCAGTCTGCCTGTCAAGTCAAAACCTTTGCACAAATCTGTGACTAGGTCGTCTGGGTGATTTGCTTCTTCGAGAAGGGTCTTAAACAGAACCAAGCGTTTTGCCTTTAAAACTTCCGCAATCCTTGTGGGCAGGCTACTCTTTAGCTCAACCTCTTTGTGTTCAAGCTCTCCAATCAAACTGATCCACTTCTTGATGACTTCTGTCCTGTGTACCGCGGTCTAGGCTTCGTCTCTACCTACACAACACCAACTTGCTCTCCTCACGTCGACAGGGAAGATGTCTTCTACCAGTATGGGGTGCCCTACTTCCAAAGCCTTCTCTATGAACTCTTGAGGAGACCAGTGAATTCCAATTTTCACTTTTTGACTCTCTGTATTTGACCCACTCGCGGAGGACCCCAACACAGGAGTGGACAGTTTACGAGCCAAGGGAGGCATGGGGGTATCAAGGGGATGCTCTCACACAAGCAAACTCCGAAACCATAGGTGGTAAATGCTTTCTAGGTTGAATGTAGGTGGCGGCTCGAAGTGATTGCAAAGATGCTTCCTGCAAGGCATAAGATGGGGTCTTACATATAGCTCCCAAGTCTTGCGTACACAAGGCAAGCGACTGGGCCAGCGCACGGCACAAGGGCCAAGGATAGGCTGTCTCCAGAGCCGTGGCCCACTGATGATCCTGATAGCCCCAAGGCTCGTGCTCATGCGAATTGTCACAAAGTTTGTCAAGTGCCAGGAAAGTAGGGATGTTGTGGACTAAGCGAGTGAGCTTTCGCCTAGCCGATCCATACTGGCAGCGATGAAAGAAAGTGTCAAAGTGTGTGTGCGCCTGCAAAAACTCGGCCACGTCATCGGTAAGCCACATATAAGAGCGTCCAGGATTCTCAATGCTCCAAAAAACTGCGTTGGCATGACACAGTTTGGCCATGACAACCGTGCGTCGACACAGTTCGTTGGCCGCTTGGACTCGAAGGGCATTGGTCCCTTGGAGCGACGGCAGCCCATTGGGAAACTGTTCGGTTCGAAGCACAGGAGGGCTATGCCTGCCTGGACGTTGAATGCGGCGCGCCCGAGAGGACGTATACGAACAAGCGCCGACTAAATCGAAGGCCAAGGCGCGACGCCTAAGCGCCTGCACCAATTCGAGCTCGGTCTTGGCGCTGCATGTATGGTCTGCAGACTTGTCTTTGATGATGAGTGAGTTCTGGTCGATTGAGAGTTCTTTCGGAGGCTTCTTCTGAAGAAGCTCTGTCTTTCGGGTGTAGAACTTTTCAGGGCCGAGGTAAACAAGCGTGTCCTTGTCCAGCAAGTTGAGGACAAGGTCGTAACAAGCGTGAGCAACTTCTTCATCACCTCTGAGCAAGAGACCCTGCAGGCGCTTGCGTTGAGCTTCGATCCGAGTGTCTCGCTCAGCCGGAGCGAGAGTGGCAAGGACTGAGGTCTCTTCTTTTCTCGCCACCTTTGTTTTCATCTCCTGAACAACCATAGTCTGAGCCTCAAACATCAACCCTTCATGCTGGCCAGGGTCCCCATGTTGGTGGTGACCTGCCAGACACGGTTGTCAGTCTGCTGCAAGGTGCCTTTAGCCGCTGCCGAGCCTTACGAGTAGTGATTGCCCCTGGCTGCCAACATTTTGGTGCTAAGGTCTTCGAAGAGTGTTGCTCCCCAACACAAATAGGAGTGACGCAGTGCCCTAACAATATTCTCGCCCTCCAAGCGCAACTGCGGCCCCGTGTGTTTCAAGGATGCACGGCCCTACAGCGCCTCGATTTGGGTAAGGAAGGGCGAGGCCCGACATATCCGAACCGAAGTCTGCCTGACTGCTGCTTCCTGGAAGCGGGCATCGTCGCACTCTATCTATCGTCAGATTTTCACAGGATAGGAGTGGCCGCCTGTACGAGCTGCCAGCAACTGCAAACTGTTGATTTGTCCCAAACGGACGTCATTGAAATTTTGGGCTCAACCTTTGCGCACTGCTCGCAGCTGCAGCAACTCAGCCTCTCCCGAAACCTACGAATCATTGAGCAAGAAGCCTTTCTTAAGTGTACCTCGCTGCAAGAAGTCTGCATCCCACCATCTCTGCTTTACATTGCGCGGCGTGCTTTTGCAGGTTGCACACAACTTCGAGCAGTTCGTAAAAAAGGGAAAAGCAAGACATGGCGAGGTACATATGCCCGGCTCAATGCCTTTGACAAATGCGAGCAATTGGACAAGCCCCAGTGGCTCCGATTCCTGCCGCCAAATGCAAATGACCAATGGAGAGACGACTTCCATGATGCCACGTGTTAAACTGGCAACGCGCGAATGACAGTGGAGAAGGACTGCTACTCTGCTTCGATGTGGTGAGCCAGGCTCAAGAACTTTCAGGCGAAGCCACCATTTCGGTCTCAGTAACAACATTACAGTGAGCCTGTAGGAATGAGAGCCTTAGCTTTCGCTCCTAAGAGGCGGGTGGTGGAACCTTAGTTCTCCTTGCAGCGGCCAAACCATGACCTTTGCTGTACAAAGGGGCACAAGTACCATGCTAGGATAGGTCCACGTTTCACTGGTTTCACCCGGGCCTTGCACGCAACAGGAGACTTTCGCATCTTAGTATCGCTCTCTCTCTTTGGAACAGAGAGTACTGCATTGGCACTCCTTGACTGCTAAGGGGTGCAATGGTGACCTCCCTTCGGGGGGGATGGCATCACTTTCGTCAGCGAACCCCTTTCGTTGTCTCTGCCTCCACTGTCTGACAATCGACATGCCTCTCGTCTCTGTCGTGCAATCAATTGAAAGGGTTGTGCCACGAGATGGGCCTTTTCCACGGCTTGTTAGGCAGAGCAACAACTGATTCCCCTGGGCAAGGATCAGACTGGCTGACAACAAACAATGCAGCTCTTGCAAAGCACCCGATCATCACTTTCGCCGCTCGAAGCAGTGGCCCTCTTGGTCACTGTTTTGTGGGAGGGGCGTGGCCCCTTTGATAGGCCCCGCTGCACTCCCTTTTGTGCTGACCATGCCAATCGACTTTCGTAGTGAATTCAGGCCCATAGTTAGTTAGCAGCCAGCTTTTGCCATTTAGCCTCTGAACAGCCGATATTCCGGCAAGTGAATGAAAGCGAACTGCACGAGAGCCATATGCATGCATGAACTAAATGACCCAGATGTAGAGAACAGAATTTGACTAAAATTTAAGGACTTGAATTTGACTTGAGAAAGATTTCCGATATTCCGGAACTTTCGATGCAACAAAATGCCTTTCGTAGATTTGTACAGAGTATCTGACGCGACCTAGATGGGCCAGAAGGCATCTATGGTCTAGTTCTGCGATGCCAGAACTTTTGTAATTCATTTGCATTCTTTTGAGCAAGCTTTTGTACTTTAGCGATCGTAAGCTTCGACGCGTGTCTGTTTTGTGTTTGTAGTGCCCTAGGTCCCCTAGGCGTGTCTACGCTTTGCTTGTGTAGCACCTGTTCTTTGTATATCGACTTGTATGTAGTTCTTCAGTCCGCTATCGACCTATTTGGCTCAAGACTATCGTA
>JAODVM010085319.1:0-16875 GCA_025400095.1 Phenganax marumi | reverse complement strand
CGACTTTTGAACGATCCAATATAAGCCTATTCCTGACATCTCCCACCGGCACCAAAACCACTAAATCCTTCCCCCCGGCCACAACCCCAAACTTAGGGTTACATCATCGCAAACTTAGGGTTACATCATCGCAAAACTTACACTCCTTCCATTCTTACATGAAGTATCTCATCAACATTTACACACCCCCCGTCTCCCAACCCTAACTTAGGGTTACATCACTTCCGCCACTTAGGGTTACATCATCATACTACAATCTCATTGGCTAATTTTCCTGTCACGTGACTTTTTTGGAATACATTAACGGGTCCCCCCGGGAAAATCACCCGATTACTACCGCTGACCCTAATAGTAATTTATACTAATTTCACCGGAAGTCACCTGAGCCTGCACTAAAAACCCTACCCTATGTACTATTACTACTCACGTTGTTGATCAGGTTTCTTGTAACTAAGCTCTTGCAAAGATTTTTTCGAATTAAAAATAGATTCTCGTCTCTTTTGAACTAAATTCTTTTTATCTTCTACAGCTTTATTTTTAATATCTTTCCAAATTGCAGTCTCTTGTTTAAGTTGGCTTATTTTATCTTTAAAAGTTTTAAGTTCTTTTGTTCCAGTGATTCTTTCCTTAGGTCCTCGCTTTAGTGCGTATACATGTTTTGACATAACTCTATAAATATTTTCTTGTTCTTTTGTGTCTTGTCATAGTTGTTTCTCTGTTTCTTTTGATGTGTTAATTAAGATGTTCTCTGCTTCAATTTTTATGTTTATGTTTTCTTTAGCTTTGTTAAGATCTTGGAGTAATTCCTTCTCCTTCTCAGCTGCTCTTTTCCTATCACCTGTTTCAATATTTCTCTGATTTCTCTCTTTCTGACGTCGCTGTATTTATTTGTTCTTTAAAAATTCTCTTAATCAATTCACCTTTAGGCTCTCGTCTTGTTTTTATCTCTAACTTTGGTTTTAAATATTTCTCATACTTTTCCATAAGTGTCTCTCTTGGTCTTCTTTGTTTAAAATCTTGAATTTTATCTACTCTTTTAAGATTTCCAAAAGTTTCCATATTTTTTAAGTCCTCAGGTTTAATACTTCTTCTTCATGTCTTATGAGTCCACCTATATTTTTAAAGTCTCGTATATCTTTTAATTTTATTTCTCTTTCACTGTTTAGTTCTTCTATTGGAACTTTCTGTGTCTCCTTCATTCTAGATAATATTTCTTGATTTCCTTGTTGTGGTCTCTTAATATAAGCAATATGTTTTTTCTCTCCAAGCTTGTTTTCATACTTTATTCCTTCATCAAGAAGTTATTTTTGAATATTGTTTGGTAAATAGTTTTTCATTTCTCCTTTGTTTAGTGTCCTATCTTTTTTTCAAAAAGTTTCAATTTTAAAATCTGTGCAATCATGTTATTTTCCTTAAGATTTTTTAATTTAGAAATCGATTTTTGATTTTCAAAAAGTTTCAATTTGGAAATCTGTGCATTAGTAGTGAGAAAAAGGGGATTCTGGCATGGTTGGTTAAATAGTTCTCAAATTTGATTTTAACCTTGTGTGTAATAGTAGCTAATAGTAATTTATGTTTAGTAGGTAAGGTGTAATAGTAGCTACCAGTAATTTAGGTTGTTTTTTTTTTTCGAGCTCGTGGTTACGCATGAGTGATTATGCAAATGGGTTATTTTTTTAAATATTTTCAGATGTTAATTAGTCTATAAGAGTAATTTTGGATAGCAGCATGTCGAAAAAGATCAAAGAGATGCCGACAATTTAGCTTTTGAACACCCCCTAAGATTTTGATTAAATTACTTTAAACTACTATTATACAAGAGGTAAAAAAGAGGGGAGTGGTTAAACAAATGTGCCAGAACCCCCTTTTTCTCACTACTCTCGTATTTTCATTAGCAATCCCAAATTCTACTCGTTCATCTCTTACTCGTGTTGGCAACCATAGATCTTTGTAGACTTCAAACTCGAAGTTTCCAGTGTTGTAGAATACGTTTTCACCACCAACGCTGACGACGAGATGCTCGACCAAAAGTTTTCCAAGATTGTTTAAAAACCAAGATTTGTCATTTTTGTTTTTAAAGTCAAACTTCAAGTTCAAACTGTGGGGTACCAAACAGGCATCCGGCTTGAGTTTTGGAATGTCAACATAAATTTCTTCCCCCGGATTTGTTTTGTTTGAATTAAAAGTAATCACATGTTTTGTTCGAGTGCCTTTGATGTCACTCATTTTATGTTTTCTAAAACCAGGTGTTAAAATATTCGTGTTGTTCATTTATTATACAGTAAAAAAAAATTACGCATTACATTTATAATTTTTTTATTCAGGCTCAAGGCTTCACCGCTCAGCTCTTTCTCCATTTATACTTTTTGTTTTTGTACATGTCATGCACGAACCAAGTCAAAGCCAAAGCGAGGATCCGAAGATTTTCAGCTATAAAACTTACCCCTTTTGCTCCCCACTTCAAAACACTACCAAGTACATTTAATACCGTTGCAGCAATAGGTCCTACTTGTTTCACTAAGTTTCTCACCGCTTTTGCAAACCTTGATGTGGCTTGAGCTCCTTTCTTAACGGCGGATCTCGCATTGACCACTACGGTTGTAATGATTCCACCTATTGATATGGCTACCCCACTCAATGCCACTAAGTTGTTTCTCGCCCATTTTTTAAACTTTTCATATTTATTTGGATCATTGAGTTCAACTTCATCTTGAATAATCCCCCGAGTTTCTTTTTCCACCGTTCTAATGTCGTTTTCTAATCTTAGCTTGTCAGCGGCTAGTCTTGCTACTTTTTCCATGGTGTCGTAGACAGTTTCTTTTTCTGGATCGGTTTTTTGTAGTTTTTTTAGTCTCCAGTGGTTTGCTTCGTTTTCTAAGTTTTCAAGCTTTTCTTCTGTTGTTTGCAATTCTGGCATGTCGAGGTATCTACGAAGTTCTCTAAGTTATTGCTCTGTGACTAAGGGTTGGTTCGCTTCGCTCGTTTTGTTTGCTAAGTCGTCCAACATGTCATCTATTTCTCTTTCTAATTTTTCGGTGGAATTTTCACTGACTTGACTTGTTATTTCGTTTAAGCTGTCGCTGGTGATAGTGTCTAGTTCTATATTTTCTTCGATCTGCGCCGACGATGTTCCATAATGTTCGGCTTGAGCTTTTTGGGACAATTCTTTAAATCTATTGATAGCTTCTTCTGATTTTGGGTCTCTAGAGTAAACAAACTCACCGTCGTTATCTCTGATGATGATTTTTCGTCCTTCAAACTCCCCACCTAAGACTTGTCCTCTTGCTCCTATTCTTATTTTAAAGTTTTCAACAAGTTGTTTAGAACTTGGTCCATCTCGTTTAACGACGTTGTGTTCTAAGAAATTCAATAAAAAGTCTTTTTTATCTGCAGTTTCATGTCGTTTCATATCAGCAACATCTTTATTTATATCATGAATATCAACTTCATCGTAAGTTTTGTCCCACTCTAAATCAGGTTGTTCTACTTCGACTGTAGAATCATTGTAGTTATGTTCTATAAAAGTGGTCTCTCTTCTCGGTCATTGTCTTGTAAGTCATCTTCTAAAAAGTCAGTCTGTGTTTAGTCACGTTTTGTGTTGATATCGTCTATGATGTTGTCATCATTGATGTTGTCTCTATCATTATATTTGTTCATTTCCATTTCTTCACGTTCACGAGCAAAGTCGTCGCAGTCGTAGTCTTTGAATTCTGTGCCTTCCATTTGTTTATTAATGTTTTTTAGCGATTCGATGTCAGATGTCTTTACCCAGGAATTATGTGTTGTCGTAGCCCATCCATTTCACCAAAGCCATATTGCCTCTTGTTTTTAATACTTTTCCCACTCTGTAAATGTCATCTTGTTTATCCACGGGAGATAATTCTCCTTCATAGAATCTACCTAGAATAGGATCATCTGAAAAGGTAATGTCTCGTATTTCATAGCTCGTCGGATCTCCTCGGTAGACCTTGTTGATTTTAAATATTTCTTCAGTAAATTCGCTTCATATCCTTTTTTAAATACATTTTTATACTTGGACACACGGACTTTATCATCGATTTTATATTTAGGTAAGGGGTATTGTCCTGTCCAATGACCATACAACTTTAGCCACACTTGGTTTGCATTAAATTTGTTGACTTCAGCTGGCTTCATTAAGATCGCTCCATGTTTTGTATGATTATAATTATCAACCAAAGAGTCTAAGATGTCCACCCATTGATGAGTTCCTTTGGAGTAAAAGTATTTCCACATCATGCTTTTTAAAGTCCTGTTGAATCTTTCTACGATAGCCGCTTTTTTATCAGACTCTGTACTAAAGTATTTTATGTCATGGTTTTCTAACAGATTTTTAACACCCACGTTGTAAAATTCTTTTCCTTCATCAAATTGGGCTATGTCCAGGTATTTTCCAAATCTTGTTTTAAATTGTCTTAAAAGCTCGTTGACGCTTTGAACCATGTTGAGAGTATCTTTTTAACGAATGTATATCGGGACAATATTTCCACACCTGTTAAGATCCAATTGTAGTTTTTGTTTTTTGTTCTAAATTTGTTCATGTCCACGAGATCTAATTGTATTTGTTCAGCAAAATGGTTCACATACGTTTGTAATGTTTTGTATTTTCTCACGACGCGTTTATATCTCGTGTAAGTGTGTTGGGTTTTTAACCAGGCTCTGATTTGTTTTCTGGTGAGCAAGAGTCCTTCATCTTTTGCTTTTTGTTAAAGTGCCTCCGTGGACTGATATCCTGTTTTTGGGTTATAGTAGATTCTCCTTAATTCTTGTTCGTTGGTGAACGCTTTTAGGTTTTCTTGGAGCTTGGTTCGTTTGTTCATCATTTATTGTACTTCAATTTCCATTAAAACAGACCCTATTTCGACGTCCCCAATGGCTAGATTAGTGCTAACGTTAAAGTTTACTTTATTCCACACTCCGTTGTATAGCGGAACTTGACTTTCGATGTCTTTAAAATGGGTCACAGATCCATTTAAGCTTTGTGTTGTTGTGATCGGTAAACTAACGATCGTAGAACTAAGTTGTCCGTTTGTATCGAAATTATAATTTTTGTTCACCAAGTAACAATGGATTTTAATATATCGTAGACCTAAGTTGATATCAGCTTCATGTTTGGACTCGATGCATCTATCAGCAGGTACTTCTTGGGTGGGTCTAAATCCAAGGAGTTTCCCAAATGTTTCATGTTTAAGTTTGTTATTTTTGGAATGAATCTTCACTTTGTTACCACGAGTTGTTGTGATGTCGATGCCTTCTTTGGATAATTGACTTTGTATGTCATCGAACGTCCAATAACCATGATCGAAGCTAATTTTCTTAGACCCACTCATGATAGTGTTGTTGTCCTCGCTTACGTTTTTATAGTTCCAAAATACTGAGCCTGTTTTTACGAACATGTTTTGAAGCTGATATTGTTTCTATATTTCGACTAAGAGAAACGTCCTTTTGTTAATTGTGTATAAACACAGTTAGTTTGAACGTCATTTATTTAAACAAAAAAATCGAAGATTTCTCGCGCTCCGCTCACGTTCAATGGTGCTTTGCATCTGCTTCGCGCTTCGTTCACTTTTTTCTTTAAAATAAATGGAAACCAACAAGGAGAGAGTCAACCAGAACCCAATTTGGTTGAGTTATCTTAAACAATAATATGGGGGGAACTATGATAAAGCTATGAGATTGTTGGAAACATGGGACCATGCAGCTGCAGAACAAAGGTTTCTTAAAAAATACCCCAATGCAGACCTAAGCAATTTGATTTTGAGTGCAATGTGACCAAAGACTTAAAAAGGTCTGATAGGGTTTATTTCAAAGTACCAGGTGGAGATTATCGATATGAGATTGAAACTTATAAATTTAAAACGACTCCAGAATGGAGTAAATTTCTAGGTGCACCTAAACATGACTTAACCACTTTAAAAGAGAAGACAGAAATACAATTTTGGACTCCTGCATTATGGGCACCAAGAGGAACCATACAAGGACTCATTTTAAATAACTCCATGTTCGACCCCACCAATTTCAAGGTCTGGGCACACAACTATGGGTCTTTTGATGGGGTCTTTGAAAAACTAGATACTCAATGGAAAAACCTTACCGAGTCCAAAGACATTACTAAAGTAAAATTTGATTATCACAACGAACCTTATTTTGCAAGTTTTTTAGCCGCTTATGTGGTTAGCTATTTAGGTGGTATGAGTCTGGTACATGTAGAGTCTACACAGCCTAAAACTATTACAAGTATTGCAAACTATTACTTTTATTATCATATGAGACGATTTTTAAGATATCTAGAAAAATTAGATCCTTACATGAACGACAACATCATAAAACTCGTACAAGACCATATTCCTACGAAGAAAATTTGGGTCGACAAATTTAAAAGAACAAGTGAATCCCTAAGTTATTTGAAACAAACCCATGATATGACAAGAATCAGATTAGTAAAATACCATTTCCCTAAGAACCCCAATTGGAAAGGAGGAGGTATCATTGGAATTGATTATCAAGAAATTGACTCCATCTCGAACAAAAGTGCAGAGGATTGGAAAGCTTTCATCAAGCAGGATTCAAATGGTTTAACCACGGTGGGACAAACACTCCTTCAACACGCTGCGGAATCTTATGTTTATTCTGTTCTCGGAGCACAAGCCAATACGAGATGGCCTATCGTTAATGCAGGAGCAAAATCTAGTGAAACCCAAGACGTGTTCCACAGACTCGTCGACGCTACCATTGTACAAGACGATCTAACAGTGACCATTTCCAATATGAGAACTGCTATCAAAGACACCAATGTCGTTCTTAACATGGTGATTAGTCCTGGAATTATTTTGATTCCTTCGAGTATGATTATTTCAAAAAAAACCTATCGCTGGATACAATAATATTTTAACCATAGCCTCAGCAAACATGAAATTCGGTGAAAATAAAAGTTTAAATTACACACCTGAAACAATCAGTCCAAAACCAAAACTTGAAAAAATTAAAAACCAAATCCCAACATTAATCCTAAAATTGAAAAAAACGAAACGAACAAACCGATTAAACCAGAAATTAAACTAAAATCAAAACTTTTAAATTCTAAGCACTCTTATAAACGCGAAACGGGTGCAATGCACCTTGTAGAAGTTGCAGGCATAATGTTAGTAGCTGGAATAATGATTGCAAAATATCTTCTTTAAAATCTAATAATAAATGGCAATGTATTTTAGATATGAAGACTTAAATAAAAAACTGAGCGAAGCGAATAAAACAAATTTAAATAAAATTGAGACAAATAAATCTGAGACTCAATCTAATAAAAAACTGAGCGAAGCAAATAAAACTTTAATATTATCCAATCGAGCAAACGTTGTATCAGTACAAAACGACATCGCATTAAATAAAGCTGACATTGCACAAAACCAAAACGACATCTCGTCCAATACAATTAACATTGCATCCAACAAAATAATGAGCGAAGCGAACAAAGCTGATATTACACAAAACCTTGGTCAACTAAAAACAATACAAACACTGCTCGATTCTATTCCAAAGATATTTTCAACTTTTCTTATGGTGGTTTAAGGGTTTGTCTACCCCACTGGTATTCAAGGATTCCCACCTTTCAATTCTTGTATCTACTGACCACGGGAAATCAATGATAAAACAAAAATTAAACTGCTAAACCACACCTTTGATAATAACAACGTTATTACTGGCTTAATTATACGATACTCTATTAAGATATTTAATAAAGATGACACATATAAAAATGTGGATTTAAACACCATAGATTTAAAGAATTTAAAAAAAACAATCAACAGAAATCAAATTTTTCTGCTCAATGCTGAATTTCCTCTCAAAAACTACGCAACCACCGCTAATGTTGAGATGTTTACTATCTATTTTTGGATACATGCGATAAGTAGTAATTATAAAAACGAGTCTTGGTTGACTGTAAAAGTGGAAACAGAAACTTAATTCTATTCACCAGCGCTTCGCGCGCCTCTGGCGTTTAGATTTAAACAAATTTTAAACAAACTTTAAGTAAAATTGAGTTATCTGGTGAGTTATCTGGCGAGTTATCTGTAAACTACTTACAACTTACTAAAAATTTACTCTTAAATAAATGAGCAAAGCAAACGACAACTCGACAGTAAAAAATAAACAAAATGAAGTTGTTATTACTACACAAAACCCGCTAGTTTTGTAAAACAACAATTACAAAATGGCGGCTGGTTGTGCCAGTTTGGGCTCTTAAATTTCTAGCCAATTATTAGCAAATTCTTTGTCAGATTTTATGAACGATAGCATCAGCCAGCCCACAAATAACGCAGAAAACAACGCAATGTCCTCTTTCCTATCTATCAACGGAGATGGTTACTGTTGGAGGGGCAATTTAACTCAATAAAAGAGCTTCATACAAAATGACCTAAAGTTAACTGGCAAATGGTCCTAGCCAGGTGGTAAGACGAAGTTATTCAAGAACACTGAAATTACTCTCAGATGGGCTGGACAAACACGGAAGAAGCTGGTAATTGAAAAAGACAACGAAGCGAAGTTCTTAGCAAATAGTCTAAATAGTCTATGCAAACTTAGCAACGATTGCCTGAATACTGCATCGTGCAAAGACGCGATTGATATTAGCCACTTCAAAAACGAGAGGCAGTGGATACGAATAGCAGCTCGCGCGGATCTATGGGATTGTTTTGGGGGACGACTTGTATACTGTCTGATTTTACCAACAGTATAATTAACAGAAGGAGATGGCAGAATTACACGAAAGTTGCCAGAATGTGCAATCAAATAACGATAGTTTCGATGCAATTGTATTGGAAGAAGTTGACGTACCCGGTGCTACACTTTTTAAACCTGTTGAACAGTGTAACAAGGCGATTTTAAAACGTTGGCTTTTGTGCTGTGGGGCGAAAATATCAGGTAACAAAAGCGAACTTATTCGCAGGTAAAGATCATATTTTCTAGGAGTCATTTCATTCCTTTTCCTCTTGATTACATTTTAATCGAAATCCCTTTTCGTCTCTATCATATTTTAGAGTACAAGATTATCTTGAGAATGGCTTAGGGCGAAATCTTATCGATCCTGATGGAGGGGTTAACTTAGCCCGAAAGAAACTGAAGCTTGGACTAATACATGACAAAAATCCAACTCAAGAAAACTTTCCTTCATCAGGATTTGAAGCCAATCTCAGTATCCTTTCTTGTTTTTCTCATAATTTCCTTTGGAAATTTATGATTGAAGATTTAGAGCAGCAAAAGCACCTGTCAACTGAGAAACCATTGGTCAAGGGGTATAACTTGTATAAATCTGGACACGTCCTGCAGATATATGCCAAGAAAGAAAGTGATACATTTTTTGTTCTCGGCAAAGTTTTACCATCTATGAAAAAAGGGAAAATCTACACTACTAAAATTGCAATGGGCAAAAATTGTATGGTCCTCAGGGCCAATTCTGCTTCTGCAGCTGGAATAGATGGTAGGTTCAATCACGTGACGGCCTGTCTATTTGCCATGGAGGAATATTGCCATGAAAGAAGCGATGAAGAGGGCACCAATATGCCTTGCACATCTAAACCATGCACGTGGAATGTACCACGTCAAAAGAAGATCGATCCTACTCCTGTGAGGTCCATGCAATTTGTTAAGCATGCATGGAGGAAAAAGAAAAAAGTAAAGCAGAAAGAGAATGTTCATCTTACACCTGAAAAAAGAGTGTCTAATGAGAAACTATTCGACGGTCTTCATATGGTTAGAGAAGTGCAAAGGAAAACTGGTAAAATGATTGGGCTCTCTTTGGTTCTCCCACAGGATGTACCTGTGGATGCACCGTCAGTGGAAACTGATCAGAGCAGTCATGTTTTTCCAGAGCACCACCAATCTGATGCTGAAAAATGGAGCATAACTAGTCCATCCCATCATCAACAGCTTGGTGCTTTCTCACTTCAAGAGATGAAAGAAAAGGCAAAAAGAGCAAAAAAGAGGTTATTTGATTCAAGAGCCAGTCAAACTGAAATTGAAAGTAAGACAAGAGATCAGCACCAATCCTCATTGTGGTATGCTATTCGACATCCTAGGATCACTGCATCAACAGCAAAGAGATGTTTGTTGAGGGATACTACAAGCCCGACAAAAGCTATAGCTTCAGTACTGGGTTATACTGGATTCATGCAAACAAAAGCAATGAAGGAAGGAATTGAATGGGAGGGAAAGATTATTGAAAGATATGAATATACAAGTGAAAACAAAGTATCAAAGTGTGGCTTTGTTATTTCAGCAAAGCATCCATTTTAAGGAGCACACCAGATGGACTAATTCATCATGGATCTGGAGTTATTGAAGAAAAGAAAGTTTCGTCAAAGGAGGAAGAGTCATACGAAGATACATTATGCCGGCTACGTATTTATAAGAAGAAGGAAGGCAGAATTATGATTAATTTTGCACACAAGTATTTTGTTCAGATGGAGCAACAAATGTATTGCACCAGTATTCTGTGTTGTCATTTCATTATTTTTGATAGCACATGGATGCATGTTGATGTCATAGCATTCAACAGAGAATTCTGGGACGATGCGGTTGTCAAACTTGAGAGATTCTATTTCAATCATATTTTCCCTGAAATTGTTTATCCAAAATTTCTGTATAGTAGTGTTCGTTGGAGAAAGGATATTTCTTTCCCCAATTAGTACTTTTTGTACTAAATTTGGTTTGCCATGTGCACTGAAAATGTATTTGCACCATTTCTGGTGAGAAACACTGTAGTTCTTGTCCTGTATAGCAATTTCACACAAGCTAACATGAGATACAAATAATACTTGTCAAAGTGTTAAGGATACTCTTACAGCATGATTGAGAAAGAAACACAATACAATTAAACAAAAATTAATTTATAAGTGGTGGCAAGAAGTTAGATAAACAAGCCACAACTATCCATACATCTGGTGCAATGTCATGCAATGTTATGGGGATAGGTCGATCAAAAAAGTGCCAATTCTTTAACCTCTCCATACATCGTTGCACATGTATTCTCAAACTTGCACTTTTTTTATTGTGTTCAGTCTCACTTTTAGTAAATTGAGTCCTTGAATTCAGAAAGCTGGGAATAATTAGCCTGGCACCAACTGTGGCAAGATCATCCTGGATAGTGAAACCCTTGTCTGCCATCACACATTCCCCTTTTTGAAGATGTTCCAAATAATCCGACTTTTTAACAATTTCAGGATCACTTATAGATCCACAATACAAATCACTTACAAATGATATTATACCATTTGACGTAATACCATTAAGACCTTTCATTGTAGTGTGTGATTTGTAATGAGAGTAGCAAGCTGACTGGTTGTCCAAAGCAGAAGGACATTCCACGAATATTTCTGTGCAGTCAATTATTGAAACAAGCTCAGGATAGAATTCCTTGAACAGAGGTGTCATGAAGTGCTTTATCTGCTCCTTTGATGGCCATAAAATACAAACTGGTTCAAGCTCAGCTCTCATGAATTTTACCCATGCACGAAATGTATGAGACACTGTGCTCTCACTTACACGGAATAGATGTGCTAGGTCTTTAGCAAATAAACCTAGACGAATACGCATAAGAACCATTGTATACTCTTGCCATGGTGAAAGCTTTCTCCTCCTTCCTGGTCTTTTATGGACTTCCAGGTCTACGCTATACCTCACATGATAGCAATAACTAATGCTAGAAAGCTTTGGCTCCAGAATTTTATAACACATAACCATGGTATCATAGTTTGGAAATCCAGTGTAAAACGAAATATCTTTATCGCTTTCTTTAAAGTTATCAATGTGAAACAATGGCTCATTAGCCTCAATTCTGTGGCGTTCTGCAACCCAAGGAAGAACACTATATATGAACGGTATGTTTTCTTTTCGAGAAACCAAGAAAATGGTGAATCAATTGATCATTACGTAACTGTCCTGAAAACTTTGTCTGATACTTGTGAATTTGGAGCCTTAAAAGAATCGTTGATTCGTGATAGGGTTGTATTTGGCATTGTAGATAATTCTGTTAGAGAAAGGCTACTAAGAGATCCCGAGTTAACCCTACAAACAGCAATTGAGAAAGTCAGGTCAGCGGAATTGACCAATGCCCAATTAAAACAAATAAAAGCAGACCAAAAGATAACAGAGGAAGTTATACACCATGTTAAGTCGAACACCGAACAACCCCAAAGAAAACGAGAGAAAAATGCATCAACCCCTATTCTGAATTGCAAGTATTGTGGACAAAAACACCCACGGGACAAAACTCAGTGCCCAGCATTTGGAGCCAAATGCCAGAAATGTGGAAAGTATAACCATTATGCAGCCAAGTGCAAATCAAAGGTTCGCAGAGCCCCCCGGATAAACTACGATGAAGATGAAGAAGAGGACACCTCTGCAGACGACTATACCATTCACACAGTAACACATCACATAGGGGCTCTAAATGTGAAAAGGCCCAATGACAAAAATATCCCGAAACAGCTGTTTGCTACAATGAAAGTAAATAACAAGGTCAATGTGACATTTCAACTAGATTGTGGAGCTACATGTAATCTACTTCCACTAAAAGAATATACCCGGGCTATGGGAAACCCTGATGAAGTCTACCTGCAAAAGAACAAGGCCACACTAACCATGTACAATGGAACAGTCATGCACCCTGTTGGCAAATGTAAACTACAATGCACAAGAGGTAGTGCACAGCACACACTGGAGTTTCAAGTGGTCGACGGCAATGTTAAACCTCTGTTAAGTGCTGAAACATGCCAGAAGTTAAAAATTTTACAGGTTCTCGTTAATGACAAGAATGAGACTGATGCGGTGCTACACGAAGAGATACGAGTGAATGCAAGTTCAGACATCTTCCAAGAATTCTCCGATGTTTTTGAAGGTATTGGATGCCTCGAATGAAGCTATCACATCGAAATTGACCCAACAGTGAAACCGGTAATACATCCTCCTCGGCGAGTGCTTGTGACCCTGAAAGATCCCCTGAAGCAAGAATTGGAGTGTATGGTCGAAGAAGAAATTATTGCGCCAGTACAGGACCCTACAGATTGGGTGTCGAGTATGGTCACAGTCGTCAAACCCAACAAACTGAGGATTTGCATAGATCCCAAAGATCTTAACCGAGCCATCAAGAGATCCCATTACCCCATGCCCACCATCGAAGAGGTTGCTACCACGTTGAGTAAAGCGAACGCAAAGTGCGGATTCTGGCAAATAAAGCTTGACGAAGAATCCAGCAAACTGACCACGTTCAATACTCCATTCGGCCGGTTTCGATGGCTTCGAATGCTCTTTGGCATTTGCTCGGCCCCGGAAGAGTTTCAGAGAAGAATGAATAAGACGTTTGAAAACTTGAAAGGGACAGCAGTGATAGCTGATGATCTCCTCGTGTTTGGGGAAGGTGAGAATATCGAGGCCGCAACAAAAGATCACGATCAAAACCTTAGAAATGCCCTGCAAAGAGCCCGTGAAAGAAATCTCAAACTAAACAGGGAGAAGGTGAAGTTAAGGATGACGGAAGTACCATACATTGGACACCTCCTGACGCCTGAGGGGATTAAACCAGACCCGAAGAAAATAGAAGCGATCCAAAACATGCCTCAACCAACAGATGTACCCTCAGTGAAGAGATTCCTGGGTATGGGGAATTATCTTTCAAGATTCCTGCCCAACATTTCAACTGTCACCGAACCACTTCGGCAACTCGAGGCCAATGATGTTGAATGGCACTGGGATGAAAACCAGCAAGAAGCATTCGAAGAGGTGAAGAAACTCATCACATGCCACCCTGTTCTACGCTATTACGATGTCGCCAAGGAAGTGACTCTCCAATGTGATGCATCACAATCGGGAGTTGGAGCGGCACTTTTACAAGATGGACAGCCAGTAGCATTTACATCACGAGCACTAACATCTACAGAGAGCCGCAATGCCCAGATAGAGAAAGAACTTCTGGCTATCGTGCATGCATGTGATCGTTTTGATCAGTACGTATTCGGACGCGACATCACGATCGAAAAGGATCATAAGCCACTGGAGGTGATTCTGGAAAAGCCTCTTTTAACAGCGCCCAAACGGTTACAGCGAATGATGATGCAACTGCAGAAGTACAATTTAAAAGTTGTGTACAAGCGTGGGTCCGAGATGTATATTGCCGATACCTTGAGCAGCGTACATTGATACCTTGGGCATTTTCCTGAACCAATTGTTTATTTACCAACAGTACAATAACGATAACTAACTTGCTCTTTAACCACCACACCGCTCTGCAACCCTGCTTGATCATGATTGCAAGCATACCAGCCCAGTGTTTCAAAGCTAAACATAGGGCTTAAATTTTTTTTATTTATTTCTCTATTTATTTATTAGGCTTTGCCAATATGACATGAGATTGCATTCTGTACACATATTAACATACAAAACATATGTTGAATCGGTTGGGTGTATTCGCTACAGCTTTCACAAATTACAGCGACCCGTACCCAATACAAAACAATTATCACTTATATATACTGGATTCGAGGGAAACAGTGTGTTTTGTGCCCCCGAGACCGCCGTTATTGCCTGAGACGAGGTATTTTACTATATACCAATAGTCAGAGAAACAAGTAAAGAACAAGTGAACGTAAAAATACGAAATATTTTATTGTTTTAACTTTAATTAAATTAAACACTGCAGTATTACTTAAAGCAAAAATTTGAATAAAGCCATCAATGCTAAAGCTCGTCCAAAGATCCTGTCTTGACATGATGGTGCACGTGATTTTATTTGTTATTCTCCGGTCCATAACGTAATATTTTATAATTATCTTATTGTAAAAATCGTATTATTTCCTCCTCGCGCTGTTGCGAGAGAAACAGCCTAATTTGGTTTTTCTCACGTGATACGCTTTTGCCCAATGAAACACTACAAAAATAGGACTTTGACTATTGGTATATAACGACACCATTTAAAAGCAAGGGAGCTGTAAGGGGAATACCTCCTTAGACAAAATTATGCTTCTTTCTGAAAAAGCTAACTACGGCAAGAAATTGGAAAAGGCAGATTACGAGACATATTACACGACAGACATATCGACTTCCAAATTCATGGATCCTCTACCTGGTAGACAATTCGTAAACCCGATTTAGAAAACTGAATAGTCCGATTTTAAACCTGTGAAGTGTAAAATTTTGTATGTCAAGTTTTTTGGTAAATGTTCCACACTCACGATAATCTTCTCAGGAATGACTTCTGGTGTGTTGTGGTCTCGCAATTTTTTTGCTGTAAATATCAAACAGTTCGAATTGGCGTATCTTCTTGCTCTTAGTCTTTCTCTATTGTTGGTAGTAGCTAGTTGTTAATGACTATCATTCCATGGTGCATTTTAAGAACAAAACCATATACAGAAATTCATGCCAGTAGCATACAGGAATAAAATCAAGCATATTCATCCTCTTGTTTTAACTAACCTCGCAGAAGAAGAGAATATCCAGATTGTGTTTGGTAACTTTTGTTGCTCTTCTTTGTACTCTTTGTGTGCGCTTGATCAAGTTGACTGATTTGGGAGCGCAAACCTGACAGCCACCATTGCAAAATCAGGGCTCGACAAAGGGAGATAATTTTTGTATCAAGTATTGATCTTCTTACATATCCAAACATTTTACTTGATTGTGTGCATTGACAATAGAAATTTTTGACTAAGCAAGGTTAGACGATTTCCACACACCCAAATCACGTTTTCAAAGTTAGTGCATGCTAAGACAGCTCTTTGAAACTTGTAAGGTTATTCTATCCTCTTCCGCTTTCCGTTTATCCCTAGAATTTTGCACTTTTCAATGTTGAGTTCTAAGTTAAGATTGCTGGAGTATACTTCGAAGTTCGTAAGACCTTCCTGTTGCGAGAATTTATTGGGTGTGGAGTTTATGGTATTGTACCAGAATGCTTCGCTGCTAGGAACACAAAAGATGTTCAAAGCAACCCTAAATCGTCACAAACCTATGTGCCACAACCGCCTAGAGAACTTGGTTTGAGGACAATGGTTCCGGGACGTTCAATGAAAGACACATCCGACAACATAAATTATTGTTCAGTTGCGCTGCGTTGTCTCGACTTATATTGCATCAGTTTTCAGAGAAAAAATCTCTTCAAAACCCACAAGCCTTATTTGGCAATGCCACCACTACCACTGGAAAAACCTAAAAACTCCACAAAGACCAGAATTTCTATTTGCAGGAAACCAATTATTGAAAACATTTTCAATTAATGACCAACAACAGAGTGCTACTTAACGACATAGTCGCACAAGATAATTCGAGCATCCCAGTGGGAAAAGCAAAGCAAAGTAAAATGTTTGACAATGGGCTGCCGAGAAAAATGCCTAGCGCAAATTCGACTTAAAGAAAAAGTCTTGTCGCGTCGATGTGTACGACTTTTCACTTGTTCTGTCGAGAGAAAAGGCAGTCTAAAAAGTCTGGTAAATAGTAAGAAAAAAGCCCAATTTTCAATTAATTATCTATCTATGAGGCTACAGGCACAAATGTTAAAGATATCTTTACTCATATGGCCCAGGGGCGGCGCCAGCCATAAGAGTTTCGGAGGACTTTTCGACTGCCGAAGACCGAAGCATCCTAGGGAGGTCCGCGGGCATGCTCCTCCGAAAATTTTGAAATGTGTAGTCTCATAAATGAATTTTCCAGCGTTTTGGTACAAGACTATGCAAAATTCCGCAATTCCGAAGAGCCACTTCTGTGGATGTTCTTCTATAAATAATAATAATAATAATAATAATAATAATAATAATAATAATAATAATAATAATAATAATAATAATAATGAAAACTTTATTGAAATATTCTTCTTATATG